>JANTPZ010001319.1:0-32058 GCA_025593235.1 Vachellia pachyceras | reverse complement strand
AAAAAAACCCCCCCCCCCTTCATTCAATTGAAAGTAGAGTTGAAAACTTTAAGCAGGTTGTGGAGTTGTCAGCATCAATTGTTGAATGGTTTTTCAGATCAATAAATTATCATATACCACAATATAAAAATGATATCTTTACACCCCAAAAGAATAAAGAATAAATATTAAAAATTGAAAGTTGAATATGTATTTTTATTCATTTGTAGGATCCTCAGTAGAGACATGTGGACCTTTTTATAAAAATAAATTGTAGAAGCTGGGATCCCGTAATCATTAGAGAACATGAATAGGTAGGTGTACCATACAAAGAAGAAAATGTGGAGGCAAAACGACTAGTCGACAACCCCGCCGACGTGTGTTCCACGTTTCCATTACTTTCATAGGATGCCTCTGCATTTTCTACAAGCTTTCTTTCTTTTTCTCTCATTTTGACATCCAGTGCCTCTCTTTTCAAACATTTTGTAATCATCTTACCATCTTAGTTGACACTTGACAGCAACACAAGCTTTTAGAAAGATAAGTTGTTGAAGAGGACCAGTCCCAGAAATTACAATTTACAACCAAAGTTCACTGTTTTCTTTTGTTAATGTATGTGCATAATTGTATAATCATCAAGTTTCACAAACAAAGAATCTCTATCTCTTCTGGAAATCAAATGCCTTGATTGATAATGCAAAGATAAGTCCAAACAACACCGGGATGCAGACAACCACCATGGCCCTATACCCAAAATAATTCATCAATAACTCTTCCACTGTCTCTCCAGATTCCATTTTGTCCTTCACATCTCCAAATTGAGAAGCAAACAATCCATACAGGGTCCAAGATACTGGACAAATCCAGCAGCACCATCCCCACCATATTGGAATCCTGTGTTTCACAACAAAGTTTAAAACCTTTGTAAGTCACATGTATGTGTTTGGCAATGATTATGGGAAGTTCAAACACACGTTCAACAGTGTTTTTTTGTAAAACGAGATAATTTCATTAACATATTTATTTTTACTTATGTAAAAGTACTTTTCTACCGCGTTTCCAATCGGGTCTCTGTTAAAACGAAGCAGAAAGAGGAGAGAAATAGAGGTACTTACAGTTCGGGGGATGACGAACCGGAGAAAAGGTTCCACATTAAGTAGAAGCCAAAGGAAAGTATACCAGCAATGTTTTGATCGGGTGTCATACCCACTACGATCATTCCGTAGAAGGTGAAGTATAGAAAGGTGAAGAACATAAAGAAAAGGTACCAGAGGAACTTGGCGACAGTCCATTCAAATCCAATCATGGCGTATACTATAACCCCATATATGGCAGCTTGTATGAAAATGTATGGGATGTCAATAGCAACTTGTGCAAATGCATATGGCAAAGCAGAGTACATTCCTGCCGCTTTCTCTCTGTAGAACACAGTCCTCTCAATGGCCACCACTGGTTGTACTGATGTAGCATTCTGCAATCTGTACCCCAATAAACAGTATTGCAGCGTACATGGATCCCCTTGCATTGAATAGATCTAGTAGCTTTTGCCTGAATTAGTTGAAAAGTTAAAAGTGATGACTTTTGTGAATGACAAATATGGTTGTAGTACGATACTTTGTCATAGGTTGCAGTAAAAGTTACCTTTTGGAGCCAATATCCCAGAATATGGTTCCGAATAGTAAAGCAATGACTATTGTGAATAAAAGTCTCACTGCACTGTATAACGGGTTTCACCAATATGACAGATGTTGTGCTTGTTTGGTAACACATTATCAATCATATTGTACGCAAGTTGAGATAAAACTCCTTTTAAATACTTACTTTATAATCAATCCTTAAAATCGTTCTTCAAACGGATTCGTTGTTTCCAAAAGCAAGCCTTGCACTTACTAAAGAATGATTGTGAGTACTTTGTTGGGAAGTACAAGTCAGAAGAACCTGGTGGAGCTATGCTCAGTTCTCTGATCATGTCCTTGTTTTTCCTATAATGAAAGTAATTGTGCAGTGTCATGTTAGTCAGCCGCAAAATTTCTGATAGTATATGACTAGGAATATGCATTTTGCTTCTAAATTTACAAGTATATTTACCTATACAGGTCAGAATTCCTGTATATTTCAGCAAAGTTAACTTGAAGTGCAGTTTCTTGTGCCTCTGAGGTGACCCCCAACGTCCACGTGGCAGGACTATAGCCATTCTTAATTTTTGGAACCCGTTAATTCCCTACATCAAGCACACACCTTGCAGTATTGTTAAACTGATCGATTCAGAGAATTCCGCAAGTTTGCATGTTTGTTATTCGTGCTAAGTTGCTACTGACCTCAAAGTATTTGATAAGCTGAGAACAACGCTGAACTAGAGGTCCCGCCTAAATTTCCTTGCCTCCCCTTTTTAACAGGAGTAGCTATATTCATGCACCAACATGAATGCCCACCGTTAATACAAGGTTTTTTTTTTTTTTTGCTTAAGAATTGAGGAAGAAAACTGAAAAAGAGGGAAAAGGGAGATCTTTTACCTCACCAAAAGAATCAAATATATCTATGCTGGGTTGGCGGATTGTACAGACTGCAGTTCATCCTGTATCTACAGTATTTCTGACTGTCCTCATTACTATAGCTGCTGCTCTAGCGTCCAGGCCAGAGGTTGGTTCATCCACGAATATAACAGATGGGTTGGCTACAAGTTCAACTGCAATTGCAAGTCTCTTGCGTTGTTCTGTAGATAGACCATTTTCTCCAGGTAATCCAACACGTGCTTCTCTCAGTGACTTTAACTCCACCAATTCCATTACTTCCTCAACAAACATCTACAATGAATCAATAAGATCTCTAAGAATTGACTTTATTTTAAAAAGTGAAAGAAATTAAACCCTGAGAAAAGCAAAGAGCCTTTTTACCATTTTGGTGGCAGCATCAACTTCTGGGGGTAACCGAAGCCATGCAGAGCAAACCAAAGACTCAAACTGTGACATCAGGAGAGTGAATATCATTTTGCTCGCTATATCCTGATATGCGAGCAAAAGTTTCTTGCTTTTTTGGATAACCAGATATAGATATAGACCCTTCAATATGTCCAGCTGTTTTTCGTCCAGCAAACACATCCATTAAAGTAGTTTTTCCAGCTCCATTTATGCCCATGAGTGCTGTAAGAACTCCTGGCCTAAATGCTCCGGTAACACCCTTCAATATTTCAAGTCTATCCTCCTTGATGCCTTGTGCTTTCATCTCCTACAAAATCGCAATTTTCTTTTATAGTTGTATTGTACTCTGTCATAAAAGGGTCTTTTTGAAGTAAAATGCTGGTACCTGTGGCATGTCCACGGCATATCTATTTTCGTCAAAAGTCATAGAAAGAGGAGTAAAAGGAAGAACCATCCCACGTTTCCTATTGTGATCTGCTTCATTGGCATTACGTACTCTTGCTGATAGCGTTTTGGATGATATGATTATTCGACTTTCATTCCCTTTTTCTGCATTTTGTGATCCATGAGTACCGTCTTAAACATAATGAAACTAATAAATGAAATGGATAAGTTTATGAATTTTTGTGATCCTACCAGATGATGACGACCTTTGTTGTGTTGACGCCAGTTCAATCACCTGTCCGTTTCTGCTAGCATGTTTCTCAACCAAGCCCTCTTTTGATGCTACTGCTCGATGTTTTTCGAGTGCTGCAGCAAATTGATTCAATCGTTAGCTCATTGGATCATGAAGGATTTCGGGCGTACCTGAAGATACCGAACTACGAATCTGCAAATACCCACGCGGAATTCCGATTACAATGGTTGATCAAACACAAGATATAACAAAAGTACTGAAAGTAAGAGGAGAGGAGATGAGAGGATTCTTTGCAAGGGAAAGGGAAGATAGAACACTTGTTTTCTCCGTGCGTTATGTTGCTCACTTTGGGAACCACTTCCCGTATTAATAACTTCCCCATAAGAGTCTATATTTACGTATTCGTCACATAGATTTGGGTATAATCAAGGGTGGCTATTAACTATTTAAAAGGATGTGTAGAGGATACTTACAGTCAAGATAGTGCAAGGCCAAAGCGAAAAGAAAATTGAATAAGAACATGTAACCAGTATGGAAGCTCCATGTGTACGAATGGAAGCTCCTACTCCAATCCAATACCAGTATGCTTGAGGGAAGATTCCACGTGACTTAAGAACCTGTACTCCTAATGGTTCTGCTGAATTAGTAGGAACCTATGAGAGTAAACAAAACAGTATCCGTCCATCATCAAACGTTGATCATAATTCATAACTCTCTATTCTTTCGTTTAGGTGAGTCTGATTTTGTTGCTTAAATGTGCCCAACAAAGTCCAAGGAATTCATTCACAGCTATGCGCTCGTTGATCGTAGGCCCTCTCTCTTCACATCATCACCATTCCAAAACTCTCCAGAATCTCCCCCTCATTTCTTGCCTCCAAATCAAAACCAATCACCCAAGTGAATAGCACATATAACTATATAAGAAAGGGCGAGAGTCGAGAGAGGGGCCGAGGGGAAGGGGAAGATTAGAGAGAGACAGGTATGGAGGAGGTGGGGAGGGGATGAGAGTGGGAAGTTTTTATCCATGGACATTAAAATAATAAAAAGAGGACGCCCGTATCTACGCAGGCACTTGAGACCATAAATGACGTCGTGGAAACGACAGACAAATACGTAACAGAACTAGAGATTAGGTTGTACAAATTTTATAATCTAATTAATTATGTAATACTGATATTAGCTCAATATTTGAACTTTTGAATTGTATGTAATTTAAATATATTTTCTTTTATTTAAATTTTTAATCATTTTATTTTTCTATAATTTTATTGCAAGATATAAAATAATTATATGCATTGATAACATTCATGTCATTTTCAGTAATGTGCATCTAAAAGTTACTTTTTCAACGTTTATCCAAACATAAATTTATTCTACTTAAATGCATTTTGGCTAATGGATTATCCAAACATAATTGCATTTTGGCCGTTTATCTAAATATAAATAAATGCATTATGTTAAAAGTTATTTTTCAAAATACATTCTGACCAATAATCGTTATCCTAGCGGATTCCTAAGCAGGCACCGCGGCGTTTTGACTATACATCATGGGTGAGAACCAGTAACCCCATAGCCACCACCGCTTCTACACGTCATCTGAAGAAAACAAACGTATCTTTGTTGTATTTTCAAAGAAAGTAAAGTATGCCTCTTTGAGATTAAATTGTAGTATCAGTTCCCCTCTGGCAAGCATAAATCCACCCATCACCATAATTGCAAGCAAATAGAATGATCCGACGGTGTTTTCGACAATTAAGTTCCTTCCAACTGGCCCCATGAATCGAAAAGGGCGAGATGCCATTTGGTTGATACATAGGAGCAAAAAGAACTGCTTGAAGAACCTGATAAAATAATTCTGTCAGCAGAAACCTAGGTGCAATGTTAGAAGCTTTAGGTATGGTTCAATTTGTTGCATCATTTTACTCACCTTTCGATGTTTGGATCAAATAGTAAGTCAACACCACCCAAACATCAACTTCTACTTCGGTAATAAGAATCTTAAGGATCCATGTAGGCAAAGCGTATGCCCAAGAAGTATAAAACAGAAGGTCTCTTTGCTTATAGAAGACAGGTAGTTTCACAATGGTCATGGCTAGCTCAGCAAATCCACTAAGCATAATCATAATGAGTATAAAGAACAGGGCTCCCATGCATATAGATTCCACCATCTGCTAGTGTGTACCGGTGCATGTTAGTTCGCAGAAATAACGTCATTGTTATGAGAACCATCACAATCAGTAGAAACATACAACGAGTCAATCATTGATCAAGTTCAAGTAACACCATTTGACTAATTCTAGAAGTGATCTAATCATATTTATACACACTTTTTCATAGGTAATCTGATGATTTTGACGCATTTTCTAAACTAAAATTACATGATTAAGCATTAATTTAAAATAAGAACATTTGCATGGAATTAAATCCAATTAGGGCAAACCTAACATCGTAGAAATGGTCTGTTTCATGGAATCCCTGGTAGAAGTTGAAACACATTCGGACATAATGGATGCGTCAAGAGGCTCGATTCGCATGAGCATGTTCTTTATAACGGTGAACCCACAATCAGATTATTTCTGAGTCGACACAGTCGTCGAACACACCTCCACCATCAACACCGGAGAATAAGCATATGCAGAATAAGCTAACTGACAGCGCCTGAGAGACGGAAAAGGAAGGGAGAAAAAAGGGGTGGCTTCTGGTTTCTTCTAACCTTGGAAGTGGGGAATGAACAAAGGAGTTTAAAATTTGTGGCGGGAGCTTTTTGAAATTGCTCTAGAGACTAGAGGCATTATATGCAGAGTTCGACAGCAACCCAAGCAGGACAGACCAGTGGAGTATGCACGGAGCCCAATAATCCCTATGAACAATGATTTGTGTCTAAAGCCATGAGGGAGCCGTGTAAAGGTGATGGGCTTAGCGGAAGAGATTTTAAAGTATAGGTTGATAAAAAAATTTCTGAAGAATCATGCATGGAAATTTCAGAGGCTACCCTCTTACCGTCTTGGCTTAATGATCCCACTAACATCATGAAGATTGTGAATGGCTTCTTTCTACTGGGAAGGAGATGTAGAGTTCAGGAAATCCTTCGGGAAAAACACAGCAAATGTCATACTCTGCCTTTTTGTAGGTATTATCGAAAAACATCAGAAGCTTATGATATGTGAGTCTACCTCCAACATTTTAACATACGAGTTGAAGATTGTGGGCAATGCTCTGCTTCCACCTTCAGATGCTGGAAATGAACCTCAATTGTAGGAAAATCAAGCCCAACTCTGCACTTGCAGAATAACAAGTCACATATATAAACAAACATCGTACTTAGGCTATAAACAAGACCTCAAGAAAAAAACATTATACGTACCGGTCAAGGCGTTCTCTGAGCTTGAGCAAGAACCTTTCATTATCTTCCTCAGCAATCTTGACTAACCTCTCCACTAGATTCTTCCTCTGAAGCGGGCAGAGTTTGTTTATATCAATCTCTTGAGTACCTTCGGATTCAGCGAGTATGCCCCTTGTCATACGTAGATATGTCGGAAGCTTCTCAATCGCAGCCCATTTAAGGTCATCTTCATCATCATCCCTACGCGAGGACCCAGAAAATACATCTGCAAGACCGCTTCTCCAAATGCTGGAGCTGCCTATACGTGCACTGGCCGCTCTTATGTCACCACCTTCCATTTTTTTCTGTGATCTGTTTTTTTGGCTGCGTCGTTTCAATTAACTAAGCAAAACCCACCACCAAGTTTCTTTTCTGGTTTTCACGTAAAGAAACTCATGAAGTTTGGATCTTTAACAGCACAGGACGTGTTATCTATATTGCTCCATGTAGTATTCTGATTTGGCAGAGTTACATTTCTTTATTCTTCCACCACCACCAACCGAGGGCGCACAAACATATAAATTAGTTTGGATCTTGAGTATGCCAAACTACGAAAGCAGAGTACTCCAAAAACCATTAGAAAATTATGGTGATCAAAGAAATTCGCAGCCGTTTCTTCTCGTTGTTATTGCCATTCTCCTCCAAGTCTTTAAAACTGTTGGCTAATGCACGTCAATAGAAACATCAACATCATAAGCCTCGTTCGTCTGTTTTCTGGCTCAAGTGGGGCTGGTGAGCTGAAGTTGAAGTTTATACCATCATTTTGAACTTAATTCAAAATTGACCCAGTTGAATGGTGAGCACAGTACATGCATCGTATGAACGTAGAAGGATTATATAATAGAAGTGGGAATCGAAAGGGGAAACTCGAGAATTACTGAAGCTGACACATGGTTTAAACTAGAATATGGTTGACCTTTCTTAGCTGGGCAGGCGCATAATGCAGGAACAGATTATCCACATGTTCCCATCCATTTAGATACTGAATTTTTGGTTTGTATTCTACACTTCTTCGTGCATGTTCACAATCGACGGCATCCCACATGCCGCCCTTTTATTTTTATCATCCATCCTTCCTCGATCCAAAAAATAACAGTCAATTGTACTACATTAATCGTATGTTATATAGAAGTAAAATATAGATGATATGTATTGTACTCGATCAAGTCGGCGTGAATAGTGAAAACCATCACTTTTCAAGCAAATAATCGAGAGTTTGGGTCATAGGCGGACCCACGTGTAATTCCGTGGATTTAGTCGCATTCACTAACTTCCAAAAAATTAGGTATATATTAGTACTATGTGATTTATTTTACATCAACTCATTTACTAATTTTAAATGCACTAAATTTTGTTCAAATTCTTCTCAAAACATTTTAAGAGCAAGTGCTTATCTTAAATATACTAAATTTTAGCTCAAAATCTTCTTAAAATATGTAAAGAATAGGCACAATTCAAAATTGTATTCTTATTTTTTTTAAAATAGTTTCACCTCCTAGACTATGGTTCTGAATCTGCCATTAGTTTGGCTAATCCAATGCTATTTAGTTTGCCCCGATCGAAAATAGTCGAGGCGTGTGTGAGCAAAATTGTTCCTTCATTATCTGTTCCCTACTTGTAGCTATGATCATTCCTTTTTTTCATAATTATTTTTTAAATATATATACATACAGACACCATTAAAACTATATTTGAACGGTGTAGATCTTTTACAGACACCATTAAAACTATATTTGAACGGTGTTGATCTTTTCGTAACGGTGAGCGCCAAAGGACCATGATGCTCATCGTCCTGCAATGAGAATTGAAACTGGATCAGAATACCCAGAAAGTGTTGGGCTAGCCACAATCATTCAAATTGACCCCAAAAATTGATTATTATTGAAGACCTTTATTATCTTGTATATACAACATAAAATACCAAAGTCTCCACATGACAAAAAGAAGAAAAATAAAGAAAGGAAGTCTATGGTAGTATCATCAAAGGAATAAAATAAGAGAGAATAATGGTGATTTGTGAGACTGAAATCAGAATCATAAAGCCTGTTTGTTATATGATATAATGACATGTCTGATTTGAAGACATGAACGGAATACTGATGCGTTCCATGAAGGCTTCAAGTTTCTTGAGAACGATTGGCACAACACACACGCGCACACAAAGAGCCGGCCGGAGAAGTGATCTGAAGTGCGACCCGAAAAACCGACAAATGAGTTTGCGTGGATCTTTGGGTCAGAGCACCCAAATCCCCATGCGTCTGGACCAGAACATCCATCGGTGTCAGCCCCTCCGTCCCAAAACAAAATTACTGCTATTATACTAACACTACCATGTTGTGAAGAACATGTTCGATCCTCATGCATTATTAGATTGCGATTATTAGTGATCAATGTTAGTAATTGCAACCCACAGAGGAAAAGCATCCACGTGGAAGATTGCAGAGCCATGCCCTTAGCGATGAGCTCGGCCGGCGCCTATTCATCACTAAACAGATCGTGTGGTTTCATTGCAGTATATTTTCATGCAGCCATTAATGATGTTGGCTTGAAAGTTGAAACCAAATTAAGAAAGCACAATTCAAGTACGAAGGGAGGAAAGTGATGGGGTTATGATAATGTAATTAAGATTAATATCTGGAGGGTGACTCCAAGTGGTTGCACCCAGCAAAGATTCAGGCTCAATGGATGTGGACTCGTCCATTGCTGTTATAATAATGCAGTATGAAGGGCAGAGGTACGTAAATGAGAAGACAAGGAAGGAGGAAAGGGAATGCAACGGTGTTAAATTCTGGATTGGCTCGTGTTACGTTAAACCATACCCATCAGTGACGCACGAGTTGGATGCTTAAGCCAACCGTTAATTGTTGATGTTGTTATCAGCACTTTGTCATCACCCAAAAAGCGATCTGCTTTGTCTTCTCATGCATGCATACATCAGATGCTTAATGCTATTGTTATTGTAATAGGACCAATCATAATAATAATGATTGGATTAATTAGTTGGACGAAACTGCTCTTGCTTGATTGTTTTGCGAATGTTAGCATGTTCCATTCCTAGCAGCAAACGTCAGTTCTGTATGCAATTCCCTCACCGTTGAGAGCGCAGTTTTATCTTTTTCAATCTACCAATAAACCATATATCCTGGCCAGGACCTTGGTTATTGTCCAAGCATATTCCCCCCGACTTGTTGCCATTAAAAAAATCAGATTTTTTCTTTCTGTTTTGTTTTTTTAGGGGGGGGTGGATCATTCAATTGATATCATTGTCCAAGCATGATCAAGGATTTGAGCATTGGTCATTTCCCGCTGCACCCAGCCCTCGGTGGCAGTCAACAACATTTGTATGAGATAAATCAATTTTGAAACTTAAGCTGTACATTATGCATGTTTGGAAAGAATTTCTTCTCAACGGTGCACTTAGGTCAAAATAAAATCATCTTGAAATTCGTAAATTCTTCTTGGATTCCGTAAATTCTTCTGAAAACCGTAAACCAATTTCTCCCAAAGAAATCTCAGACACACCCATTGTAGATTGTAGAGCATTTCAAGTCTAGTGTTTTCCTCGTATTCAAAGCATGATCAAATATTAAATGTAGACGCTTTTCTCATCATGGATTCAAATTTCAGTTCGTTATTTCATGAGGGACTACCACTCAGTTAAACCTAACTCCCGTAGGTGTCAACAACACAATTAAAAAGAAGAGGAGGAGTTATCAGAAGATCGGGTGGGAGGGACAATGAGCTTGGCTAGAGATGAGCAAAACGAAACGGAGAGGCCCCAATAAAATGGGATGCGGGCTATTGGGCTCCTTAGCTCCGGTAACGTAGCAATCCAGTTCCAGTTCATGGTGTTGTTGTGAATAACCCACTCAGACGATGCCATTTCGTGCGGAGGGAGGTTTTTTAAACTGGGCACTGTGATTGAGGATGAAAATTTCAGAGGATCCTCATTCATCAACTTCATCCAGTTCCAGTACGTGTGTGATTCCTTGACGTTACCAGTTTTCGTGTTGGCTCGCACATCATAGCATCCCATTGCCCACGGATTCACCCAAATCGAAACCCTATTCTTGTTGTAAATTTTGCGTGTGGTAGTATCAAAGGAAGTGTCCCACATTATTTGGGATTAAGAGGAGGAAAGAGCTTACACATGATAAAGATTAATAGAGACAAATCCGGTAATTTTCCCTTACCCTTTATGTGCAAGTTAAATGTGTAGAGGGCACTTTCTTTAAAGGTTTACAAAAATACAAGTATTATTTTAAATGAAATTTTGAGAAAAAAATAATGAATCAATTTTGAAACCACTGAATCATTTTAAAGTTTATGTGTTGCTTACAAAAGCATGTCTCCACATTGGAATTAGAAATTGAAAAGAAACAATTTTCAATATTGAATGCTAGGTAATTGCTTTGAAAACTGACATTTAATGGCATTAAAGATGTTTAGTTTGAAAGGTGTGTCATTGCACTTCCAAAACGTCATTTCTCTAAAATATTGAATGCCAACATTGCAAAACGGTTTCATCTGATATGTTAATGGAATTTAAGCAATTAAATTGGTTGTTTTATGGTTTTTAAATTACCCCAACTCTATGAAGGTCATGATATATACAAAGGGTCCCAAATGAGAGATAGAGACATATTGCACTTGAGTTTTGTTGCACCTCTTTTTCTTCCTCCTCTTGCATACTTTTCAACATTGTTGAGTTATACTAACTTCTGCTAGTTCTGCTCCTTGTATCCTTACAAGAAGAATCCGTTTAATCATGAGGAGTGCTGCAACTTACTTGCCGATAGTCGCGGAATAGCTCTTAAGGACAATGTCCTCGGACGCGACTCGGATTACTTGTTTATTTGCAGGTGTTGCTGCCACTGGGATGAGTACAACATTGGAGATAAGCCGGAAAATCCACTGACATTTACGTGCCGGATACAACAATTCTTAGTTACTCAAGACAAATTCTTATGTACTCCTGAATCACGAGTATTTCTCTATTTCAGAGCCTGAGCCTGTTTGGTGTGCTTTTTTTTCACTTTTTTCGTATTGTACATAAATTGAGATAAAACTCATTTTATATATTTATCTCGAGTTACAAGATCATATTTTTTCACCATTTTCTCCAATTTGCACTTGATCGTATCAAACCTTGGACCATGATCAACCCCCTAGCGCTTTTCATATTTAATTTCCGTTTTCTCACAAAGGCAAAGGCGCACGTGGAGGGAAGGTGGCATCGATTAGCAAATGTGGATCTCATAAATTGGACCCCAGCTTCCCACACTGACACTAAATCACTCTGGCGCATATAATGATTAGGACCTCCACTCCATTTTAACAACTGGAAATTCATTTCCAAATCCCAATTCTGAGTTGTAACTGGATAGCTTAGTTATTCATCATTTAATCAATCACCTACAAGTCTAATAAACAACCCATAGCCAACATGTAATGACCAGTCTTTCTGTAAGAAAATGACCATGAATCCGTGTTCCTCACTTGTAGACTTTCTAGTTATTACAGTCACATCTTTATAAACGCAATGTCATTTTTCTCTAAACTAAGTCTCTTATATCTACAGGGCTTCTCCTGCGTGTGGATGGAGAGACGCGACACGTGCTGCAGGAACCAGTAAGCTTCGTCTATTTTGGAGCCAAGGTCTGCTTCCTTTCTTGTCATGTTAACTATGCCATTTCTTCTCATGACACGGAGGAGATTTTTCGGTTTATTCCGAGTTAACTTTGTGTGAAGTTCAATTAGTATTTTTTTCCCTTCACTGACAACAAAAATTAAAATACAAAAATTCTCATTTTGCACCGTTCCGTTCTCTCAAATCCTGTGCTGTCTTTTTTGGCCAAAAAAAAATTCCTGTGCTGTCTTTATCAGTTGCATTTTGCAAGGGCCACGGAAGGGTGCCTCGGTTTTCGCTCATTACTTTGTTCCCTCCGTTGTTTTCTGAGGCCTCGCCACCCCTGAGATTCTCCATCATAGGGTCAGCTTCCTCTTTCTCCTCTCTTTTTAAATCCATCTCCCCTATCCTACTATGGTGTATCCTAATCTTGATGCCTCATCCCTGTCTATGATTTGGTTGCATTATTATTATCCCTGTCGTTGTTCAAAGAACCTCTTAGTCACGTTCCATTATCACGACCATGAAAAAACAGAAAAAGTCATGATGCTATATTTTCCCGATCTTTTTAGTTGTCCCCATTTCTCTTTACTGAGAACCTTCATCCATGTTTGCAGGGTTGCTTTGATTCCTCTGGCATTTCTTCACTTGCTTTCCTATCCTGGTTTCTCGTCGCAATTTCTTATACCATCTTTTCCGCCATTTCATTTGCCACGCCCTAAAAGTCCCAAGCAATTCCTGGAGAAATAGCCCATTAACCCGGATCCTCAAGTCTTCATTTGAAGGAAACTGGCTCAGACTTGTTTCTCTTAATGTGTGATTGGTATAAGACGGAAATTTTAATCCCTGTCACATTTGATTCGTCCCATCCCGACCCATTTCTCGGAGACCCCCAGCTCTCAAGATGTCGGAATCAAATCCAAAATCTCCATTGGTCGAAAAATCTTGGCGAGAGCTCCCAGATTTCAAACGATCTGTGAAACTTAAATACGTGAAGCTGGGATACCATTACCTCATAACCCATGGAATGTTGCTGGTTTTATTGCCTATAATGTTTTTAATAGCAACGCAGGTCTCCGCATTCTCACTCCAGGATCTCCTTGACATTTGGAACCACCTCCGATACAATCTCATCTCTGTCATCATCAGCTCAGCTCTGCTCGTCTTCTTATTCACCCTTTACTTCCTAAACCGTCCTCGCTCTATTTACCTCGTGGATTTTGCTTGTTACAAGCCTGAGGATGCACGCAAATGCACGAGGCAAATTTTCATGGATCGGTCGGGTTTGACAGGGACTTTCACGGAGGATAACCTCCAGTTCCAGCGGAAAATACTGGAAAGATCTGGACTTGGTGAGTCTACGTACCTCCCTGAAGCTGTTTTAAGGGTTCCTCCTAACCCCAACATGGCAGAAGCCAGAAAGGAAGCTCGGATGGTCATGTTTGGAGCCATCGACGAGCTCTTTGAAAAAACCCGTGTGAAACCCAAAGACATTGGAATTTTGATTGTGAATTGTAGTTTATTCAATCCCACACCTTCTCTCTCTGCCATGATTATCAATCATTACAAGCTTCGGGGGAACATTCTGAGTTACAATCTTGGCGGCATGGGTTGTAGTGCTGGTTTGATTTCCATCGATCTTGCTAAAGATCTTCTTCAGGCCCATCCAAGTTCTTATGCCCTGGTCATCAGCATGGAAAACATCACCTTGAATTGGTATTTTGGGAATGATAGATCAATGCTCGTTTCAAATTGCTTGTTCAGAATGGGGGGAGCCGCAATCTTGCTATCTAACAGGTGGATTGATAGGCATAGATCAAAATATCAGCTGGTGCATACAGTTCGAACCCACAAAGGTGCAGATGACAAGTGCTTCTCTTGTGTTACTCAGAGAGAGGATTCCACGGGGAGAATCGGTGTATCTCTGTCAAAGGATCTAATGGCAGTCGCAGGGGATGCTTTGAAGACCAACATTACCACTCTGGGTCCTCTTGTGTTGCCAATGTCTGAGCAATTGCTCTTCTTCGCCTCTCTGGTGGCCAAGAAAGTTCTGAAGATGAAGGTGAAGCCATACATCCCAGATTTTAAGCTGGCTTTCGACCATTTCTGCATTCATGCAGGAGGAAGAGCGGTGCTGGATGAGTTGGAGAAGAACCTGCAACTAACGGAGTGGCACATGGAGCCTTCAAGGATGACGCTTTACAGGTTCGGCAACACTTCGAGCAGCTCACTGTGGTACGAACTGGCTTATTCTGAAGCCAAGGGAAGGATCAAGAGAGGGCATAGAATATGGCAAATAGCATTTGGATCTGGATTCAAGTGCAATAGTGCAGTTTGGAAGGCTCTGAGGAAAGTGAAAGCAGCAAAGGAGAAGAACCCTTGGATGGATGAGGTTGATGAGTTCCCAGTAGATGTTCCCAAGTTCGCAGCCATCTAGGCTTTGTGTGCATTGGGGAATTTAGGCCATTGCCCGGTTAGTCTAGACCCAATTTCCATGAAAGAAGGATGTTAAGGATGGATGAGGCAGTAGCTTTGCGTACTTTTACAAGATTTGTAATTGTTTCAGAAGTGTAATGATGTTTTAGTTGTTCGTGAGTTATTTTGACGAATTAGATCATCATCTGTTCTCTCTGCCTGTGTCTTTCACTTGTAGTTGCTGATTTTAGTTTTTTTTAAGTATGACAGAACAGCAAGAGGAGAGCTCTTCACGAGCGGTTTGAATTCTGAAATATGATCCAAAATGCGACTTTGGAAGAGAAGTAAAAAAAAGGTTTGTTGTTAATGCAATTCAGAAGAAATTATGTGGAGGATGATTTATGTTATATTCGGATGAGTAACATTCTGCCTTCAAGAAGGGTTGGCTGATGCTAATTGTTGTGCTTCTTGCCTATTGCTCACACACGCCGTTTTATTGAATGGTTGGGTGGGTTCATACATGAATATGATTATTGTGTCCGTTTGGTAAAGCGGTGGAGAAGTACTTATGGGCTTATTCACATAAGCTGAGGCAAATATGTGGAGGAGATTGTCTCGTTTTACGAAAAAACACTGTTGATCGTACTTATGGGTATAATTTAAGAGTTGCCAAACAAGCACATTGTATGGCCAGTTTAAGACCCAGGAAAATTATATATGTGAAAGTATAGAACAAATCACAGTATTTATAAGTTGTAAATAATATATATGCAAGGCATGAAATCCACCCCTAGTTACAAGTTACTTGCTTTAATTTATCTGCTTCCCCTTGAACTCTATATAGCAGTGAAAGGACTCTTGCTATTAATCTAAAACCAAGTGGGCTTCGTGCATTATAAAGAATGAATTTCCAACGTAAATTCTCAGGGATATTTTATTTTATAAACCTGATTTGGTTAAGTTGCATGCCTTGAGAAAAATAGTCCGGAAAATGGTGGTGAGAACATGCGAATAAGGTGAAAAGACAGTGGATTGTTTGGGAACACGGTTGTATAAGTAATTTATTTGTATAAAGACTTATAGAGAAGTGAAATTAGAAATAAGTTAAATTGTAAAAGTGATTTGTGTTTGGAAAAGTGGTGGAAGAAATGACTTATTTGGAAAAGCTCAGAGTTTCAACTTGTTGGCAGAAGTAATTTATTTTCATAAACCTTCTCAAACAAATAAAAAATATGAACACTAACTTACAAGTACTTTTAGCACTATTCATCACACTTTTAGAAGTTGAAAATCATTTCCAAGACAAGTGAAAATCCAAAAGCTTGGATATTGAATTAAAATACCATTAAAGCCCAGAGTCCGTTTGTTGTTGATGTGTGTATATATATGTGTGTGTGTGTTTGTGTGTGAAAGGGAAGGCAAAAGCCAGTCAAAGTTTGACCAGCATGACATTCACTGTAATTGTTGTCAACGCCTTGCTATTTCAACCGCCTTCCTTCAATTCCACCCATCACTCTCCGTTTACTTTTGGGATGCCGCTAGGTTTGCCATGAGATGCTCAGATATGAATTGAACTGTCCATATATGACTTAGACTAGTAATGAGAATATGGATTCAGCCCACAGTTTGATACGGGTTCGGATTAGAGAATTTGAGACCCGTAAAAAGTCGGGCTGCACAGGCCCGACTTATACGGGCCTCGGGTTGATGCCCCGTTTTTTTTTATTTTTAAAATTTCTCCTACTAGGCTATCGAGGTGCAGATTCCAGAGGCAGAGAGACAGAGATCGAGCAAGAGCTGCGCGGTGCCCTCCTCTTCACCCAGTCATCGTTGTCGTCGGCCGTCCAGCTGTGTCGTCTACTTGTCTTCCACAGTGCACAGTCCACACCACAGACAGATCTCGTGAAGCTTCAAGCTATCATCGACTCGTCGTCTCATCTAGGCTATCGTTGTCTTCCACAGAACCCGTTCACATGTCGTCGTCTAGGCTGTCGTCGTTGGAGAGCGTGATCGAGCGAGAGGCAGAGCGTCCCGAATCCCTTTCCAATTAATGTGAGCGTCCCAAATCCCTTTGCATCTTCAATTTAGGGTTGGGGAAATAATGAAAATCGGTGCTGCATGTGTTAGGTTGGCTTGATTTGTTAGATTGTTGTGATGCTTAGCGTGTAATGCTTGCTGTTCTTGTGAGAATGGTTCTGATGTTTGCTGTTCTTGTGAGCGTCCCAAATCCCTCTAGATTATGTTGCGAAGCCATTCAGGTGGGAAATTTTGTGCATTTGAAGCCCGATGTGAGGGATTGTGAAGCTTTTTAGTGGCAGAGAATGGTATTCTAAAGCCAAGAACTTCGATTGAACATCAGTAGCGTTTGTGATGAATATATGCTGTGTTACAGTGTATTGTGAGCGTCCCAATGTTTGCTGTTCTTGCTGTTCAATAGCAAAAATATCCACAAGAGACAGAGCTAAAGAAGCAATTATGTTGTTGTTATATGCCATGTTATTGCTATTCTTGATGAATATATGCCGTTTCTTGCTGTTCTTGCACAGCTAAACAAGCTAATTATGTTGTTATATTTGCTGGGATTGATCCTGGTTGCATTGATGTATAAATTTAAACTTGGTTCTTCTACATTCCTTTAGAAAAAAGAACAGAATGCTGTATAAATTTTTAAAAAAAAACAGAAAACATGGCGGGCTGGCCCGCCAACCCGCCATGTCAGGTGGCAGCCCGCCAGAAGTCGGGCTGCATAGCCTGACTTCATCCAGCCCGCGGGCCAGCCCGTTTTTCCAATACTAACTTAGACAATATAAATATGTTTTTTTAATTTTTTATTTTTTTAAAAAATACTTAGTCGAAAAATCTAAAATAAAATCAATCTCTTAGCTATCACATTTTTAAACAATGATTTTTTAAGAAAATGTTGTTTTAAAAATATAAGATATAGATAGTCAGATGTAATGGGCTAAGAGAATTCATCACTTTGATGAACAATCTAACCGGTTTCTAGCGCTCTATTAGTCTTTTTTATTTACGTATTTTTTCCTCTTTTTTCAAACACACTACAATTTTCACGTTTATTATCTCCAAAACTATTTTGAGCCCTTTTTGGATTAGTGATAAAAGCAACTTTTTAATTTGATTTACAGTTTACAAAATAAATATGTAAGAGAAGTTTTCTCTTTAATTACTTAAATGTGATTTTGTAACCATATGGCAAACCGGTATAGCTATTCATAGTATACATAACCCCACATGCAGCTGATTGGAATGTATTAAATGCTTATGATCTTCAAATGGAAACAAGAAATCTAGGCAGACAATAATAAAATTAGTTTAGGGGGAAGAACACAACTCCTTCATTCAAGTTAATTAGAATTGAAAAATCAATATTCTTTGTCACGGGTACATGTGATATGCATATTCTCCGCCAGAGATGATGAGTTGGTGTGCCCTCTGTCATCAGTAACATTTTACTGCTCAGGCTAAGACGATTTATATATAATAAAATAGGTTTACCAGCTATATATGGGGTTGCGTATGAACAAAACCATGACTTGGAAAAAGTCGCAAATGATTGGGGAGAGATATATTCTGGATGCGTCGACGCTGATTGGAGTAATAATAATCCTTAAACAGACACTCCTGCATTGTTCTTATCAAATCCGAATTCAAACCCTGCCAACACCCATATAAAGCCAACATATAAATTTTGATCATCAAAATTCAACATAACCATTGGGGTGGAGAGAGAGAGAGAGAGTACTGTTGGAATTCGATGTTGATGAGGGAAGCGGAGGAGTTGGCGATGGCGCGGAAGGCGGTGGAGGAGAGGACCATGGAAGTGGCGTCTGAGGAAGGACGGGAGCGAGAGGAGAGAGCTCTGTCCACGATCTTAATCTGAATGGTCTGACCTGCAATGCAAGTCCTGGGCGCCTCCGCACTTATGCACCGCACCTCGTACTGCCTGCCGCACGCCGCCCCATTGTCCCATATCCCCTCTCCCGCCGACCCGAACATGTTGCTCGACGGGAACTCGGACGCGTCTCCTCCGAAACAAGCCGTCGCTGTCACAAACACACGTAGTATATCTAACTCAAACATCTCACACTTGACAAACAATTAACGAACAGTCGTATACACGCGCGCGCATATGAATATAGGACTTACGTAGAAATGGAGGGCCGTACTGGGCGGCCGTACCCACATCGGCGTCGGAGGAGTGTATGAACAGAAGCAGGCAGTAGCTCAAGAAGGAAAAAGAAAAAGGCTTCCACATTGTTACGGATCTATGGCTGAAATATGAGAATATATGATGACAGAGGCATACGTCTGAATTATCTGCAGATTTCTGAGAGAGGAGGCTTCACAAAGTCAATGATCGGCCACACTAACTAACCTAATAATAGCCCCACCAACTTCCTGCCAGAATTGTTTCAAACTTTGAACTTTGAATCCCTCTTCCCCTCACATGCCTTCCCCTTTCCTGTTCCCTTCGTCTGGTTTCCACATTAGTTTAATATATTATACATGCCCCTCATATGATATTCATTCCCTTTCTAGCTAAAACCAAACCTTTTATATTAATTCTACCATTGAAGAAGGAGATGCCAAAATACTTTTGATTTCCAACGCTTTTAATCATGAGAAATACTTGTGTCACGTCATTCATACTCCCTTCAATGAAAATATTTCGGTTATCCGTATCTATAAATCTTATATCTCATAAATATTTTATCTTAATTTATAATTTGTATTAAGACAAATGGAGCTGGAAAGAGCACTGATTATGTGACATTATTGAAGCACGCAAGCATCTCTCTTTAATTATGGGCTTGTTTGGGGAGGCCGTTTTCCTCCCTAAAAGTCATTCATGCGCTTACCGAGATAAAATTCCTCTCACATATTTACTTCGGGATTTGTGTCTGTTCTCCCAATGAACTATCCAAACAAGCCCTATATATGCCTGGCGGGCACGTGTTCATGTTCTTGAATTGAATTGAGATTCTGTTGATCATCGTGTTGGAAGCAATCAAGCATTTAACAACCAACTTGTCCAAGGTTGACTTTTCAATCTTCCATGTTTATACACTTCCCTTCCCGCCATACCCGACCTGTACGAATCAATTGGGTGCGTATTTTCTATTTTCGGGGCCATGGCTAGACCCACATGTCGATGCCATTGATACAAGGAACCTCATGATTAATACAACTTGAATCTACGAAGTGACAACTACGGGCTGCAAATTCTGATCATCCAACTGAAATTATAAACCTTAGTTGGATGATCTAATTGTTTAGTAAGGTGGATGGAGGAGTGAGTGTAGTAGGCTCAGCTTCAGCCATCTCTCAAGTGCACGCAACTCAGTTTTGCTTACTCTGTTTGTAGCCACTTTAATAATAAACAAGTACGTGTGATTGGGAAATCCGTTGGGAGAAAGTAGTTTAAAGATTTCTATATGGTTTTACGGATTTCAATACGATTTTTATGAATTTCGAGATGATTTTTACGGATTTTAATATGACTTTATCTCGACTTATGTGTACCGTTGAGGAACAAAATTCCCAAATAATATCTACTTTTATACGTAATAGAAACTGATATCTGGTTAGACTTGGTAAGAAATATCAGGCTGTGCAGAGGAGGAGCGATTAAAAAGTCAGGGACATAGCTGTAAAGGAGAAAAGGAAGAAGAAATTAGGCTCGTGCCTAATTAAAGAGGACAGGCCTTCCTTGAGGCGGCTTAGGCCAGGTTTCAGCCTTCTTCTTGTTTTTTTTTAATTCAGTGTGTGTTTAGGAATCCGTTTAGAAAAAATAATTTACGGATTTTAAGAAGAATTTATGGAATTTAAGATGATTTTATCTTAATTTATATGCTCGTTGGAAAGAAGTTATTTCCAAACATGCACACAAAGGTTTTTAGTCTCATAGACTTAAGTTGCGTTCATGTTTGGGCAACACACTGGCCCAGTTGTGATGCTTTTTTTTTTGGCGGCCAGCAAATTTGTTAGTAGTTTATTTAGAGACTAATCCAACGGAACAATTGGGCATCTCTTTATCTCTAAGGTTTTTTAATCCAAGTCCAGGCCCAGTTGTATAGGTATCATACTGTTCGAGGCATTACTGGTTATTAAACGTGGACATGTCTCCGAGCGGGATTCCTCCTTCTGCTGGATCCAAATTTGTACATCTATCTAGCCTTTCGACACGAGAAGACTGAATTTTGTTGGGCCTGATATCTTCTCGGAGAGGCCCATCTCAACCCTTTTGAGGTGCCAATAATTGGCTCCGTTTGGGACATGGTAGAGAAGTAATTTTACGTAAGCCGAGGTAAATATGTGAAGGAGATTATCTCGTTTTATGAAAAAATACTGTTGAACGTACTTTTGGGTGAGAGTTAAGCTTTACCAAGTGGAGCCATTATGTGGTTTGTTAAGTGCCTGTTCAACCAGGAAGGAGTTCACGTGAGTGGTAACAAGTAGAACAGGTGAGATATGAGTTGGGCTCACGTCAACCAGTCAAAAGGTGGCGGACTGGGTTGGAATTTGTTGGAACTGTTTGGATGCTGATCTTTTTGTTAGCCCACTAACGCCTTTTTTTTATTTTTTTAAAAAATTAAATATATTATTAATAAAAAATATGTTTACAACTTCTAATCATAATATAAATCTAATTGATATTGGATGATTGTTGATCGGTTAATTTATTGTTTATATTTAGTTTGAATTGTAATGTTTAAATTCAACCTTATGAAGTGCATTGTACGTGGTTAAATTATATCGTTTGAAATTTGAATTAAATATTTTATTTTCAAGTTGTGATATATTTTTATAAATTAAATTTATAAAAAGGATGTTTCATTTTGGACATTGAAAAAAATAAAAAAGATATTTTAAGTTCAAATTTTAAAAATATGTTATATATAAGAGAATATGGAAAAAATTCTAACAGAATGATGGACACCTCGTAACTGGCAGGTTGACCGACATTACTAGCATTAACTAGTGTAAATGCCTGATAAAGTTTACACCAATTATGGTAATATTTGCATTAGCACTGAAAACCATGTTCGTATGGTTCAAGATAAAATTTATCTTATATATTTATTTAGTAAAACATAAATCACGTTGAAAAAAATAATTTATATGATTAGTACAAATAATCACTGTAACATACCTTACACGTTGCGCATGCCAAATATCTGTGTGTATACGGGTTTCTGGTATATACATGTACACGATCCCCCAGTTTCACATCCATCTTCCCTTCGGTATATGTATGTCAACATATATGTGGCTGTCTGAAGTAACATTCCTGCTATATGACTATGTAGATTTGTTTCAACAAGCTATCGATAGCCCTTCATTTTACACGTTGGAGGGTTACTGTGAAAGAACACGCATCGTTTTTAGATATCATCACTGCTTGCCAGAAGCTTTTGTCATAATGCTTCGCCTACCACTTCAATTATTAAGCAGTCATTTTGGCTTAAAGCACAATTAATCTCGTCTCTCATAATGGGTGGATTCAATTAAGAGAGGTAGGTAGTAATGAGGAGCCAGCTGGATCAGTACAACTGTGGACTGGGTCCATCATGCAACAAAGGTTAATGCATGACGTCTATCTTGTAAGGACGAAGTAGGCGTAGCCACAGAACATGCCAAGCCATGCATTCTGGGGAATCTGGTGATGCATATTCTCATAGTCAGGCCATGATTCAAGGTACACTGTGCATCTGTTTTTTTTTTGTTGCCAAATGAATCCTATTTATTACATCATGTTTTAAAAATCAGTCCGAGTCAGAACTGTTATATCATATGTAGATATTGGTGAGTGTGTTAAATTAGAGTATAGGATAGAGGGTATGTTGAAGAACAGGGTGCAAGATATGTTGTAAAAACATGAGCTTTATTGATCAGTGGGACAGGAGAGAGGTTAAGGTATTGAGAATTGAGGATGAGGAGAGAAGCGGGGTAGCTAGGGGGAAGGCTGTCAAATTGGCTGGCCTCTAGCTGTAAAGTTGGCAAAACCTAACAGGCTATTATATCACTCAATGATTTTTGTTTTTTGGGACGTGGATTCATTCAATGAATCAACAATCATCACTCAGGAACAAAACATGGTTTTTTGGTTTCTGCTTCTGTATAAAACGACAGAACGGATTTGTGTTCTGTGGTTCTCTTCTTCTTTAGCTCACTGCACACAGCTAACAGTACTGCAACACGAAAACGCGGCATGACAGTCAAACTGGTCAAAACAAGCCGTCGTTTTCCTAGTTCATCTGTTCATTCATGCTCCTCTCATGAGTCATGACACAAATTGGTCACATGCATGCGGGCTGCAGCATCTGCTAGCTGTAATCCTAAGATTATTATTTTGACTATCGTTATTGCTAATTGGCGATACTCCGGACAAAGCAAACGTGATGGGAAATCCTTTCATCCCCCCTCCTTGTTCATTCAAAAATCGTATGCTCTTCTTGCTTCTCTTCACTTGGGTCCCACGCGCTTTTCATTTACCCACAAAAAGTCCCTGACGACTCCCTCCCTCCCTCCCTCCCTCTCTCTCTCTCACGGACATTATCAACACACCTTAATCTCTCGGATTCCATTTCACTTTTTCATTCTGTATTTCGCTGTTCTTCGCGGCCTCTCTACCACCTCCACTACTTCTTCCTTAAATCTCTGCGCTCAATGTGCATTGTTAGTCCTTTAACTTAATTCCCGTATACCTGCATACCACGAAGCCTCTGTCTGGTTTCCTCTCCTCTTGTATAGTTCATGTTTGGTTACTCCGCCACAATAAAAGCCTGAAGTTCCGAGAAACAACACTCTTCTGTTCCCCAAAAAAGCTTCCCTTTTTACTGGAAATCACCGTCTTTCTCCACTTGCAGAAAGATCTCTGGTGAGCAGCGGCACGGTAATTTTAAACTTAGCCCCATGCCTCATTCTTACATTTTTTGTCATATTTCTCACCACCCGTATGCTATATAGGTCATTGCGCACTTGGATTCATGTTCATATCTTCTGCTCTGCATTTATGCAATCTTGTTTATTGTCTAATTTCTGCTTCATTTTTCGCATCAGCTATGGCAATCAAGACTAGGGCATTCCAGGGCATTGTCCATGATTTCAGAGGAAGAGCTGCATGCTATAAACAAGATTGGACTGGCGCATTACGTTCTGGCTTAAAGTAATCCTCCTTCATGACCGCGCACATCTCTCTTCCTCCTCCTTGAGTTTCCATAGTTCTGATTTTCTGTTGTAACTGTGCCAGGATACTGGCTCCAACTTTCTACATGTTCTTCGCTTCTGCTCTCCCTGTCATTGCCTTTGGAGAACAACTTAATAAGGATACAAGTAAACTCTTAGCCTCTGGCTTCTAATCTTTTGATGGATATTATGTTAAAAAGTATCAAAAACTGAGTTTCAAAATCGAATAACATGTTTTCTTTCCAGACGGAAGCTTGAGCACTGTGGAAACATTAGCATCAACTGCTATTTGCGGAATTATCCACTCCATATTTGGCGGGCAGCCTTTGTTGATTTTGGGGGTTGCTGAACCCACCATTATAATGTATGGTTATCTGTACGAGTTTTGCAAAAAGAGGCCAGAGTTGGGTCCTAATTTGTTTGTCGCTTGGGCTGGATGGTATGAGACTAAACATAATTCTGCCTGTCTTCCTCATCCTCCCCAATTCTTAAATGCTTATGTTTAATATATGCTGCTCCTAAATATGTTCCTATGCTTTGCAGGGTCTGTGTCTGGACTGGACTCATGTTGATTCTGCTTGCAATTTTCAATGCTTGCACAGTTATAACTAGGTTTACTAGAGTTGCCGGGGAATTATTTGGCATGTTAATTACTGTCCTATTCTTTCAACAAGCTATAAGGGTATTGCGTTTTCTTTGTAGCAAAATAGATTTAGAATTGGGCGTCTCAGAAATCAATCTCTCAACTGTTTAAAATTGAACCGCAGGGACTAATAGGCGAGTTTGGTATTCCCAAGGATGTAGATCCATCTGCGCAGGAATTTCAATTTCAGTGGCTGTATACAAATGGATTGCTTGCCACCATTTTTGCTTTTGGGTTACTGTTCACTGCCATAAAAAGTAGAAGAGCAAGATCATGGCGATATGGAACAGGTACATAAATGATATACAAATAGCAACCACACGAGACCATAGACAAAAGGCTTTTCTTTGTTAGCCATAATTTAGTTTTGATTACTGTTATATCATCATTGTTGCATCAAATGTAGGATGTCTACGAGGTCTCATCGCAGATTATGGAGTTCCATTGATGGTTGTGTTGTGGACTCTGTTATCTTATCTTACACCAAACAAATTGCCAGATGGGGTTCCTAGAAGGCTGTATTGTCCCCTTCCTTGGGAATCTGTGTCTCTGTACCACTGGACAGTTGTGAAGGTATTATTGTATATATGTATGCTTATACATGCTTGTGTGTATTGTATTAAGTTGTGATTAGAATATGGAAGTTCTAGAAATGATTTGACAGTGAGCTACAAAATGCAGGATATGGGGAAGGTACCTGCGGCTTATATCTTAGCTGCAATTGTTCCAGCTGTGATGATAGCAGGGTTATACTTCTTTGATCACAGCGTTGCCTCCCAGATGGCTCAACAGAAGGAGTTTAACCTTCAAAAGCCATCAGCCTACCACCTTGATATGTTGTTGCTTGGAATTTTGGTATGTTATTTTGTCCTAAAATGCGTGCCTTTCTGCTTTATGAATTTGAAAACTTGACTGATGGTGATGTGTATACTTTTATGCTTTCTAGACTCTTATTTGTGGTCTTCTTGGGCTTCCTCCATCAAATGGAGTCCTTCCTCAGTCGCCAATGCATACAAAAAGTCTGGCGGTTCTCAAGAGGCAGGCAAGAAACTTTTTTTTTTTTTAGGATGAATGCTTCTCTAGCTTCTCAACGTGCAATCAATTAATGATTTTTCTCATAACAAATAACCCAATGTGCAGTTGATCCGAAAGAAGGTAGTACAGAGTGCCAAGGAATGCATTAAGTACCAAAGGAGTACCTCTGAGTTATATGGAAAGATGCAGGCAGTGTTCATAGAAATGGACACTGCCCCTACAGTAAGCAACAGAGACCTATAAAATGTGAGTTTGCGTTGAAGTTGAATAGTTATTGATGTAAACAAGGTTTTGAACATGGTATAGGATAAAGAGTTAGAGACTTTGAAGGAGGCTGTAACGAAACATGAGGATGAGGATGGTGAAAACGGCAAATTTGATCCTGAGGTACACATAGATGCCTATTTGCCAGTTAGAGTAAATGAGCAAAGATTGAGCAATGCCTTGCAGTCACTTCTTGTGGGGGCATCAATCTTTGGCATCCCCATCATCAAAAGGATTCCAACCTCTGTTCTTTGGGGATATTTTGCTTACATGGCCATTGATAGTCTTCCGGGGAATCAATTCTGGGAAAGGATTCTGCTTCTCTTCATCACTCCAAGCAGGAGATACAAGTTAGTCCCTTCAGAAGTTTAAAAGCTGATCTTTTGTCTATTCAGTTTCTCTCATTGTCCTAATGTTGTCATTTCTGTATGTTGAGCAGA
This sequence comes from Vachellia pachyceras, assembly GCA_025593235.1. Lineage (NCBI taxonomy): Eukaryota > Viridiplantae > Streptophyta > Magnoliopsida > Fabales > Fabaceae > Vachellia > Vachellia pachyceras. The sequence continues at coordinate 5,506 of JANTPZ010001319.1, read as the reverse complement.
ATCTTGGCAGGCTCTCATGCTTCATTCGTGGAGTCAGTTCCCTTCAAGACCATAGCTGCGTTCACAGTGCTGCAGCTTGTTTATTTGGTGGTGTGCTGGGGAGTGACATGGATCCCTATAGGTGGAATATTGTTTCCACTACCTTTCTTCCTTCTCATATGCATAAGAGAGCATTTGCTTCCCAATTTATTCGATCCAAGTCATCTTCAGGAGCTAGATGCTTCTGGGTACGAGGAAATTGCTGGTGATCCACTTGTTTCCCGTAATATATCGCTTGTGGTAAGTCCTTCTTTCATTAACACTCTCCCTCTGGAGTCACATGATATTCTACGCTTTGATTATATCTTAATCATGTCTTGACTTTAAGAGTAGTTTTTTTGTATCATAGTAAAGAGGACTTTATAATCTAAATATTTTTGTAAAAAATGCTAATTTATAATAATTATATTGTACAAGGCTCTGTGGATATTAAGACGTTTTCTGTTTTGCCTGTGTACACGTTTCAATGCAAGTTTTATAACATTGAGATGGACATGTTAATTTAGGACAAGGCTTCGCCTGATGATGATGGTGTTAAAGGTTCCGAAGATATATATGATGCTGAGATATTGGATGAGATGACAACCAGCAGGGGAGAGGTGAAACTCAGAACTGTAAGTTTCAACGGCAGGAACCTTAGCTTCAAAGGTAGGAACCACAGCTTCAACGGTAGAAACCTTAGCTTCAACAGTAGAAACCACAGCTTCACCGGTAAAAACCACAGCTTCAACGAAGACAGGCATTGTTAGGTAATAAGCTGATGATAAAATCACTAGCAGCTTACTGTATCTTCTGTATTTCTGGTTTCTAGTAAAAAAAGGATGTCAGGAATCAAGATGTCTAGTGGTGGTTAAAATATGGCTTGGTTCCGAACAGGTATAAAGTTCTGCAGGGGTTTTGATATAAGAATAGTATGATGCTATGGAGAGCAAAACTCAAGATTATTGTGTAGCTAATCAAAGTTGAAGATAGTCTTTGCTTTAAAATGAAAGAAGGAAGGAAACAATGGGGCTGCATCGAAGGAGATGGAAATGCAGAAAGGTGAAATTTTTTTTGAGAACGAATTCCTATAGCAGGACAGCATTAAAAATGGGTACGGTGGAGATTACGGCTTTTGGCGAATTAGGCCTGTCTATGAATATATTTGGTATTAGGCTTTTAGGCTTCACGTTGATGTCAATAATTCAAATGTCAGTTCAATGAATATGACGATTACATTGAGTTGGTCTTCTGATAACATTGATTTTTTTTATTCTTTAAACTGTTGTAAAAGTAAAGAAAATTAGAGAGTAGAAGAAGATAATAGTAGAAGAGGAAATTGAAAGAAGTAAGGGATCATATCTCATTCCATATGATTCCAAGTACAACCAACCCTTTGTATTACAACTTTATTTATAGGCACCAAATCCTTCCAAGAGTCACAATGCCATAAACACAAGGATTAATCCATATTATGATATACATAAAAGTATGGGAGGTTATAAGAATGTGACATTATGCATAAGGAATCCTAGGTATCCTAGGGGTTGGAAGTTATGGGATTTGACATTTAGAAGAAGAGGATCCTAAGTGGAATCCAAAGGGTTTTATGGACATCCACATTTATATATAATTTTATAACAGTCCCCTTTGGATGTCCATAAATAAATGTTGTGCCTCATTAAAACCTTACTAGGAAAAACCCAATGGGACAAAAACATAGTGAAGGAAAAAGAGTACACAACATATATTAAGCTGCCTCGTTAAAAACCTTCCCAGAAAAATCCAGTGGGGTAAAACCTTGGTTAAGGAAAAAATAGTACAGCAAGATCTTTTCTCCCCCTGGAAATGGTATCACTTTTACTTCTCCTTATGATAACATCGTCACTTTTACTCTCCTAATAACAATATCACCTTTATCTTTTTACTTTAATAGAGTATACTGAATTCTCGTCAAGTAGATAATCTCTGATGCCTTTCAGAGCATATCTTCCTCTTAGCTAAATTATGCATGACACATTGTCATCATGTGATATCTTTAAAGCATATTCATCAAGTCTCTAATATCTCTTATGAAAATGCTAAATCATTGCATCAAATCTCAGTTTCACTATCCATTTGTATACCTGCAGAAATCTAATTTTTATAATAAATATATAACATGAATATCAATAAATCATGTAAATTAACATGGAATAGATCATAAGGGACTTAAATTCAATTTTATAACCAAAATATCAAAGTAAAAGTCATGACTTTCAAAATAAGATGCAACATATACTATATTTTTTTAATATTATTATTTTCTTAAGCATGTTTCTAACATGTTAAAACCTTCAAGGATTTTCATGTAAATTTTACATTCATTGAGCTATATGTTTAGGATATAATAATATCCAATAGAGGTATATTTTGTATTCATATCCTTCTAAACTAGAAATTATTTTTTTTATCCACCACAAAATAATATACCTTATATCTCATCATCATACCATTGTGAAAATCTGTGTTTGCACATATATGTTCATATGTCTCATAACAACTTTATATTTCATGTATTTGGACTACTGGTCCATAATTCTCACATGATGCAATCATATTTTATTACATCCTTTTCTTTTCCTTTTTTTTTGTTGATCAATCACTTTTCTGTTATCCTTTTATAACAGATTCATATATAAGATCCTCATTTGATCACATGATATTATTATCAAAACTGTCGTCGACAACTTTTTCTTTTCTGATTCCATTTTTCTCATTGCGACATAACTTATCAAAATCTCAATATTACTTTTTAGGTACCTGAACCTCTCTTGAGGTTTTATAACTAGTTAAGTCTTGGCCTCTTTTAGAGTGTTAGCCTCCTCAATATGATCATCTTAATTATATGCTCCTCTTTATCCAAAGTATATTTGAAACCGATTGCTTATCATGCTTCAGACATGTCTCATTTTCATTTACACTAATTGGAGCATTTTCAGCTAGAATATAAGAATTAATAATTCTCATTTAGGTCAGTAATTCGATGTGGCAGATATTTTTACAATATCTCATGAATGCAATATTCGATGAACTTCTGGTTCATACTCATTTTCTTGAGGATCTATATTTGACAGTAATAATGCATTCAATATATTTTCGTTTCCAATCACTTAATGTCTCCCCCTCATGTGGAAGAACTTTTTCAAATAATAATCAACTAATAATGCAGTACAAGCCTCATAAACTCATTTTCTCACTTTAGAAACATAATTGTTTCATTTAGAGACAAATAAGAAGGAGAATCTTGCCCAACATTTATCTCAACTTTACATCTATGTGCATTGTTGTGGATTAATAAAAATAAACATCGCACATTCAAACATTTAAGATGGAAAATATCTAACTCTGACCAAAAGCCAATTTCATTGGGAGAATTTTGTTGGTTTAATATGTACAAGTAATGCAATATATCAAGTCAAATATACCAACACTGAAATAATAATCTTGTTCTCATAAGCATTGATCATGCTATATATGGAGGTTTTAATAAATTATTATAGATCATATAATCTAGAAATTATGCACTTATAAACATAATGATTTGTTCGAACAATCTTGCAAACTTCAGGCTGCAAGCTACTAATAACCATACATGTAACCATATTATAGATGCATCTATCAAACTTATTGAATATTGTATGGTTTGCATGCTTTTCAAATGGGCCCATATAAGTTAATATATTTCCAGAAATGTAGAGATCCATTTCAAATCATAACCAATAATCTTCTCATGATCCATATTCTATTGAGAACAAGCATCACATGATAACATTTGAATTATATATAATGTGATGGCAATTCATGAAGAATCTTCTGGCTCTTCAATACATGTCAATATACAATCTTTGACGTTATATTGCATCTTATATATGACTCGGATGATCAAACAAGTCACGCCAACAATAACTTTGTCTAGATCAGTAAACTTCTGGTTTACTGTACTTCCCAATTTTTATATTGATTTAAAGTCGTACTGATAACGTGTTGTAAAACGAAAAATGAAAGTATAAAAGATAAGAGAAGACAAGAGATTGTGGAAGAGAGCAACGGAGCATTTCTCATTCATATGTGATTCTAAGTGATGAACTAGACAATAGTAAAAGAGATGAGAGTAGAAGGAGAGAATTAAATGGTAGAAGAATAGAGATGAACTAGACAAGAGAGAATTGGGGAGGAAGGAGAGAGTGATTCTTATTTACATGTGATTCCAAGTACCTCCATCCATTTGCTTTACAACTTTTCAATTTTCATAACATATTGATTTAAAATCTCAATATGACATTTAACATGACATCCATTTTGGGAGATCAAAAGGCTTAACAATCTCCTCTTCATAAAATGGAAATATATACAAAATTAGTTCATATTTGTATTAAAATGATCTCCCCCTCAAATGTGAGTCATATAAACATGATTTTCTTATTCAGTGTTTTCCCTTGAAAGTCTTTGTACTTCATGACTTCCATACAGTTTTGGATTTCAATCCAATTGGAATATCATCTTTAGAATTTTGGGTGAATCAAAACTCTAATATAGATTTATAGGCCATACATTTCATCATCAATTCTTTTTTCGCCCAAAAACTAAAAAGCTATATCAATTCTTCATGAACTAAATTAGTTCTTCATGAATTATACCAATTTTATTACATATAGTTCTTCAGGAACTATATCGATTTTGTAGCAGATAGTTCTTCAAGAACTATTATATAATAATATAAATTCTATGGTTATTTATGGTTTCATAATCAACCAATTTAACCATTTTTTAATAGATTGACATATACTTTTCTATATGACTTCAGGTCATATTATAACATTTTCTTATAATTTTGATGTCATTAGAAGGCACAGCTCTTTATTATTCAAATGGCACAATTTTTTCTTGTTATTTGCAAGTATCCATAATGTTCTTTCGTAAAAGAATTATTATAATAGTGATATGACTTCATGTCATTCAATCACAATTATAGAAATATCTATTGTTGGCCATTAATTTAAAATAATACTATAATGAAATAAATTTAGTAAATTTAAATTTGTAATTGAATATAAAAAATAATATAAATACATTGTATAATTATATATAATAATATAAATTATATAGAGGGAGCAAATATAAATACATATAAATGAAACAATAAATAGGTATAAATGTAGCAGGATAAATATTATAATATGAATGAATAAGTGTGAGTAAAAGAAAGGTAGAAAAATAATAAACAATGGCAACAATAATAGTAAATGACATAAAATTAATAATAAAATAATATATCTATATATATTATTTTTAGTGATGTGAGTATAACAATAATGGTATAATATTAGGTGATAAAATGAAAATGAATAACGGGAAAAAATGAAGGATAAATAGTGACCCACGAAAAATAAACTATAAAGAAAATGTAAATTATAAGAATAATAAATAAATAATAGTAAATAAATAA
>JANTPZ010001318.1:32684-42766 GCA_025593235.1 Vachellia pachyceras | reverse complement strand
AGAGTCAGAAAATCAAAATACCTGTCCAGAGCCTCAAGATACTTCTGCTTTCTAATCTCAAAGAATATTTTCATGGAGTATCTATTGTCATCCACTTTGGTAAACCCAGAAAGATATTTCTCAACCTCGTCCCACTCTCCAGCCAGGGCTTTCTCATCAAAATATTTCATATTGAAGAAAAAGCCTGATTCCTGCTCCAGCCTAAACTCCAATACATACACTTCCAATTCACCACAGGCAAAAGAGAGATAAAAAAAAAATCCAGCACAGGAAGTAGAAGAACAGGGAAAAGGGCCTTACCTATGCACAGTCTCCTTGAATTTCTCCTCCTCGAGAAATTGAAGAATCAAAAACACCAATTCCCGGCTCAGAGACGACATTTTTTGCCACCGAACGCAACCAAATCAGGAGAGACTCGAGAGAATCGACAGATTAGAACGAGTAAACGAAGATTTACAAGTTAGGGTTTGAATTGAAGGAAAATGAAAAAACCGCGGGGCAGAGCTCAAAGAACTTGAACTTGAATGTGTTCGTTTATGAATCCTGCGCCGAACGACGGCTTTTCCGCCGCCCGAGCTTGTGCAGAGAAAGTGGGGTGGGAATCTAAGGTTGAAAACGCGGAGTAGCGAGAGGCGAGGTGGTTTCTAGGGTTTGCAGTTCCATTGCTTGTGGTTCAACGAAAACAGTACACAAGGAGAAGAAGAAAAAGCTGCCGAGGAAAAGAAAAAGATAAAAGAAGATGAAGCCAGAGAAAGAGAAAGAGAGAAATGACTCGTTCTCGACTTCTCGCTTTTTTAGACATGAGTGACAGGTGAACGTACTTATACACGACAAGGTGATAAGTGCATGCACTTATTGCTTCGTAAGGGGGCAAGAGAGAAAGATAGATGGACACGTTGGCCGAAGCATTTATGCAGCGAGTCAGGCACGTTAGGGAGAATTTTTATCCCTTTTATTATTTAATAATTATTTCTGTGGTGTCTGGTTGAACAGTTGATGTTACATCTTCTTACCAAAGTACCCTTACAACGTCGCGAATGTTACGGGAAAGCCCATTCTGCTGAGCGCGAACTCTCTGGCTCTTCGTGTTCTGAACCAGTGTCAAATACTGGTTGACACGCGACCTACCCCTACCTACGTGGCCGTTCTGACAAAAAACCCCTTGCTTTAATTGTTTTTAATTGCCAGCTCCGTCGGTAAAAGTAAATTTTAACTAACTCATCAAATTATATTATAGTTAAAATCAATCATAATATTGACTTAAATCTATTTCACTCTTTAGTTTTATCTTTAATAAATACTGCTACCATTTTTTTTAAGATTAGAAAGGTTAAATTAAAATTTATATTCTTAAATACTTGTGTATATAATTTAAATATATATCATTTTATAAGTAAGATCAAATTAGTTTAAAAATAATAAAAATATAAGTTAATTAATTTATTTAGTATCTTAAAAAGTCAACAGATTTTTGAATTAGAGGGTGGCAGCAGTGTTTTCAAATATTTTTATATTATATTAATGCTCATTACTCGTTAATTAATATTAGGAGATGAATTTTTTAGTTATTACTTAATTTTTCAATTGGATTAAATTTCGCACAATTATTTTATGGTACAATGTAGTTATATTACTTAAAATCAGCAAACTGCACAGTTGTAATAGATTATCATTTATCAATATCATTATAAATTATAAAATATATAAAAAAAGAGAATCAAACACGATTTACTTTTCAATCAAGCTCGATACAATTTTATAATTATAAATTGTGACTAAAAAAACCATAGAACAACTTATGTCGAAATGGGTATGGATCAAATCATTAATATTAATTAACGAGTAATGAGCATTAATATTAATTAACGAGTAATGAGCATAGGCTTGTTTGTATAATCTGTCTGGGCATCCAAAAGTTATTTCTGCGCTTACCGAGACAAAATTCCTCTAACATATTTACATCGAAATCTGTGTCCGTTCTCCCAACGGACATATTTACCTTGGAATCTGTGTCCATTCTCCTAACGGACTTACCAAACAAGTCTAAGATGTCACAGTCACAGTTGTCACCGAAGCAAGCACATCATGTGAACACTGTGACAAGTGGACTTTGTTTCACATCAGGCTTCACCATGATCAATCTGATCGATCACTCATAATTATGCAATGCCTTTCGTTTAGGACGCTATTGCCATTTAAAGCAGCACTTCCGTACATATGTTCCCAATCAAGCTTAACGCTGAGGATGATATATGTGATTTATGTTTAGATACATTTTATGAAAAAAATCTAATCTGACAAAAAAATTTATATATAATATATTAAAAATTCAGTTTTTAAAATTATTCAGATTACATAAAAGTTAGAGATTAAGGTTACTTCAACTTTAATGCCATCCTTAAGCAGAAAGTCAATTCTCCTTCAAATCCAATTAGCTTTTTTCTCCGAACTAACTTTGAATGCTTCCTAACACTATCACAGACAAAACCATTGATTATAAAGTGTATGTTTGATTTAACGGTGAAAACTACTTTTTCAACTATGATTTATGAGGTAAGTATGTGAAATAAATTTTATCTTAACTTGATGTAAACATATTCTTCTAACACTATACCAAATAGGCTCAAAGTTGAGTTTGAAATCTAGCTTTTTTCCGGTGAAAATGGGAAACCCAACCGCCCGATGTTCGGCGCCTAATGGCAACCGATTAATTCGAACTCGAGGGGAATGAGTGCTGCACGCATAGGTAGGGTTCACTCCTCTTCCAACAAGAGCGCTTCCGAGTAATCGAACACGCATTCTCATCCTTACAGGGGGCAAGCCCACTTACCAGCTCGATCAACTGCTTGTTGGTGAAATCCAGCTTTAAATACAACAGGTGTAACCACATAATGTTGGCACGGACAGGCAAATTAGCGTGTGTTTACTTATCAATTATAAAGAAAATAATAATACTGAGAGAAAAGAAAAATAATGTTACTATAGCAATTTATTTTGTTTTTTCAAATTTCATAATAGTATAACACATGAAATTTGCATGTGAAATTCCAAGGGCAGTGGTCTAAAATAATTTTAATAAATAAATATGAGTGCGATGCTGAGTAGTGGGCCTAAAAGTTACCCACTAAACATTGCTGTGTGTCATGAAAGCGGCCATATTTTGTTGTTGAGCTGGTAGAAGGAAGCTTCCTATATTCTCTCAACTTTGCAACACTTTACCATATTATATATATATATATATATATATATATATTAAGGATCTTCATCTCCTGTTTGTTTCTTTTAGGCCTGCTTTGGTATGGGAACTGGCATTGGTATCATTAACAGTGGTAAGATATTTTAATTGATCCAATTTTGATAATCATCACTGTTTTCCCTTAGACTATATTTGTAATTGGATCAATGTACGAATAAATTATGTCATTGAAATGTATTTTAGATAAGGTAACCTTGTTTTTTTAAAATGACTCCGTTTGGGAACGCAGTGGAGAAGTGTTTTTACCATTTACGAGGTAAATGTATAAATGAAATTATCTCGTTTTTAAAAAAAACTGTTAAACGCACGTTTAACCTTTCCAGACGGAATGTCAAACAAGCCCAATAATAACTAAATTATTTAATTTTTTAATTCATGTGAATCTGTTGATTAGTTCCTGTATTTACTAGTAATGGTTAGTAGCTGTAAATAATTCCGAGACCCTCACCTATGCTTTGTATTCAACATGTCTTCCAATTATTATTAAACATGTTCTTTAAATGAGATCACTTTTTCTTATCATAATGAGAATGAATTCATCATCTGAAATACGGTATTTTTCTCTAACTACGGGTATCTTCGTAGAAGAAGTAATGTTACTAAATACGGGTACATCTTATAGTGTTGATTCAGACACTGATCATTATATATTTATGCTGTGAGAGATTAACTTATTTCATTAGACCCAAACCCTAATTGTCGTAAAAATGATGCTTCCGTTGTCAAAGAGGGGAAAAAGTCAATTTTATCGCAACACTGTCAAAGCATGTTTATTTGAAAACCGAAGTTAAAGTGTACATAATTTTCAAGGGCATCCGTCTAAAGAACCCACGTGTATCATGATTTTTCAAGTAGCCTAATCGCTTTATAGATCGATGGACTTATTTCAAAAGCTAATTTTATGAAATAGAAATTAGTCATGTTTAGAATCACGTTTGAAAAAGTTAAACGTTCGTTTAAAGTGTTTTTCCCTAAAATGAAATAACCTCCTTCACGCATTTACCTCGTAAATGGTAAAAACATTTATCCACCTTGTTCCCAAACGGGCCCATCTTTACAAATTTATTGTAACTTTTTTGTTTATTTGTTTTAAATAGAAAGTCTCTTCTTCTTAATGACAATATCATTATTCACTAAATGAGTAAAACAAACATAAAGCCACTGATTACGGAATTTTTAGTCCTAACATTTAGGGACGTTGATATAATAATCGACGGTCTCGGTGAAGCCACGTTAAGCGACTCATTCAGTGCGTGGACAGATCCTCAGAGGGGATCCGAATCCAAGAGTTATTATGATCACATAGAACAAGATGGCAAAGGAGATAAGGAGAGTTAAGTGAAAGCGATATGCTCTCCATATCTAACAACTCAAGTGAATTCTTCTTCTTTCCCTCTTACAGGAACTCACCACGGCGAAGGACATTGAATATTTGACCATGATGCTCTACCTAATGGAAATGTGCCTTGAAAATTGAAATGTTGATGTAATGCCTCCAATGTGAACTGATTGGGAAGATGCTTGTGAAAATCATGATATTAGGTGATGTTTGGTGGGCTGTAAATGATAGATGAGAGCAAATAGTGGAAGAGGGGAAAAAATGAAAACACAGTTAACAGCCGGATTGGATTTATCATACGTAGTTAGTTTTTCACAATGTAAGTAACCAAGGTTTTTACTTTCGTTGGGAAAGCTATCCACATTTAGTACCTGACAATGTCTCAAATAGAATTAACTCCACTAGGATAATACACTTGTTTAAAAAAAATGAAGACACAAAGTTGTTTGATACAAAATGGTGCTCTCTAAACATATGCATTCTCTTACTGAAGACAATTTGGTTTGAGACAATGTTGGGTGCTTAACGTTGGAACTTCTCCCAATGAGAATTTGAACCTTGATCCGTACATTGTGATTTATTAGCCTTTTCTGTTAGATTCAAACGCACTGATAATGGCTATCACTTCATGTACAGCAACGGTGAGTATGATTTGGAGGCAGTTGAGTTTGTGACCTCAATGTTTTTGGCCCAATTTTCATCTCTTTCCAGCTTAGTAGACCCTGAAAAGCATGCACAGAACAACAAACTATGTAAAGCCAAGTCAAATGGGCCCAAATTCAGTCATATCTGTTAGATTGGATTTGATTAATACGTGGATTGGCATTAATTCATTGATGGGAATACTAATCTTTATTTCAAGTAATCAGTCCCAATTTAATATTAAGCGCACAACAGATGTGATCCTGTTTCTATGTGTGTTCTATAATAGGTTGGGTCACATATATGCTCATTTGGGTAGATATTTCAACTTACAACCCTTTAGTAGTCAATTGTTCCCTTGTTAGTATCAAATTGTATATATGAATATTATTATTCTGTAAGGGTTTTTATTTATACATAATAACTTATGGAGAAAACTGTAACAGTTAAGATAGTTTTTATCTGATGACTATATTACTATTATTCTCTATTCACTAAAAGCTAAGGGGTAATGCAGGCTGAAGAATCTACTCCTCTCATTTTTATGAGATATAGTTAACCATCTATTCATTCCTCATCAGATATGTGTAATGCTGCTCACCAGTCTACGATCCTAATCCTACAATATATTAATGTAATTATGGCTTAAAAATGGGACTTTTACGTGAATAAATGGACTTTTCACGCATTTTTTGCAACCCCTTTTAAGGGATTAAGGGCATTTGCAGCTTAAGATACAGGTAGTTATTGACTTCTTCTGAACACATGAGAAGATTCTTGTGTAATTTATGATATCTCAACAATTGAAACTGCTCTAAGAAGGCACCATCATGCCATGGCTTTTAATGTTATTTAATAGTTGCCTAATTAAACTTAGAATATTAACTACAAGCAAACAAGAAAACCTTTGTGCAATCTTGATAGATTGATGTATATACAAAACCATGTACTACAGGTTCTGTTTTATGGCTCATTTACTACTTGATTCTGATTGGTTATTGTTTAACTCTTTGACTAGATCAAGATGGTAATATACAAAGTATTGTTTGAGATAGGCTCAGACGCTGAGTATTACTCCTCTACGTGTTTTGGTGTTATTTGATCTCTTAATTTCATTTGTCCTGCCTCTGTACGACATTAAAAAAACACATATTTGTCTAACTCTACTCATTCACTTATCTTATAAATTCATATTTTATTGGATATCATTTCCAAGTTTGTTTGGGTGAAAGGTTTACTATGCAATGTATATATGACTCAAGTGATTCAGATGGTTTTAGAGAAATAAAAAAGTTGATAAGACTATATGATATTATAAACCACTAGTTGATTCATATTAAAGCATTATATGGTTCAAATTGGAGAAAACTCTCCTGTATGTTTTATTTTTCATTCATAAGATTTGAACCTTCAATTTTAATTAAAAATAGTGAATCCTTTCCATTTGACCTAATATTATCAGTTAAAGGGTTTCCTTTTCCTTTCTTAATAATTTTATTATGATAATAATTTTGAACAATACACTGTTGATTTCAGCTCTAACGATTTAGGTGGTACTTATCACAAAATTTCATATCCTTGGTCAAAATGGACACGCACACATTATATTTTACTCATTTTGGAGATAACCATGATTGGTATATGAAGTTAATTGAAGATCTAAAGCATTAATAATGTTACACATGACAAACTTTCTGCTACACTTCAGGAGAGCTCACATAAGTGTAAAGGCTTGATGTGCTTTCTTAACACAAGCAGCTCTGTTGACTCAATGGTTACTTTACATACACATGAACCTATAACTCAAATATGGATACTGATAAGAATCTTAAAATGTGTACTTGTATGATTGTATCTTTAAACTTCCAGGTGCTAGTCTGCCATTTTTCTCCTTCATGATAATAGGATAGGCTCTTGTTCTCATTTCCATTTGAATATTCTTTGTTTATTCCACTGAAATGTTTTTTCATACGATTATATAGTAATCTGCTATCACTCCTTCCTTTTAACGATAGCAAGTGGATTTAAAAGGTATTCAAATGTGGTTTTCATTTAAGAAATATAGGCATTTTGAAAAGCTTTTATGTGCATCTGTGCAGTCATATTTTACTGCTAGGCTATTCCTGATCTCCATGTTAACTCATATACCTTCTATGTTGTGCTTGTTTGGGAACACCGTTTCCCCAACGGTACATGCAAGACAAAACAAAACTATCTAGAAATCCGTAAAATACCTCAGAATCTGTAAACTCGTTTCTCCCATCGGAATTCCCAAACACACCCATTATTGTGTTTGCAGCTATATTGAGATTGGAGATGGGGCAAATCTGAGATCAGCTTGAATATGTATGAATTGTGATAGGCTGACTTGTGACTCACATTGCGTTGCAAAATCTCGCTGACATATGAATGGGAAGTATGGGAGAACTAAAACGATCCAACTATGTCACAGAGGTCATATATGAGGCAGTAAATATGTTAATGGTGATGCTATAATTTTATTCTTTGGATCTACAAAATTTGGTACCTGAGAGTTGCCTCTTCAGTGATTTTGATGGTTCATGCATATTGAAACATGGCTTCTAGAGGCATACTACACCCAACTTTAGGATTTTGGGTGGTGAGATTATTAACATTCATGAAGAAATAGTATCTCTTGCAGCAATATCTGAGTCTCATGTTGGAAGTAATCCTTGAACATTCTCAGTTCTGTCGAATCATCATCAGAGAACTGGTTTTTTGGTTGCCCCAGTTTAGATTTCACCTTGTGGGAGAGAACTTTTAACAAGGAAAGAACCGGTTACACGCCAGATATGCTGGCCAGTTTCTTCCATAAATTTAGAAACGTAAGCTCCATTCTATGTCATTGTTGATGCTGTCATAAATGATACGTTATCTAATGTTTGTAACTTCTTTTTCGGCCAATACTTACTGCTAGTAACACTCTTCTGACACTGTTTCAAATTGCAGTTTTCTTTCAATTATTATACACAGTTTATATGTGTCGTTTTAATTGCTGAACTGTTATGTGCTCTATACGTCTATTCTTTTTCTCATGGTTAGGGCATGCCCTCAGACTAAAAAAGCAGATGGCTTACCAATAAAATCCTCATATTGGAAATGAGATTTGGATTCATGATCTTTATGGTTTATGAACCACCCTTTTACCATTTAAACAAACTTTTGTTGGCTCATCAAAAAAAGTTTCGGATTCTTTTAATAACTTTATTTTGGGGCACTGTGTTGTCTCTCTTTTTCTTTACCCTGATTCAACATGAGCAATGCTCTTTCACTAAGCAGGTTTAGAAACAGTTGCATATATATGTCATGATGAATTGATGACACAGAATACCACAATTTATCTATAAGGAAGCCAAAATACTGCAATATCAATCGCATTGCATTAGTTAAATGTTTAAAATTACATAGCGAATGTAAAAATGTACTTGCCTTGGCCTCATGAGCGGACATAAGCAAATTTGCCGGTAAACATTCTTCTTTCTGGTCTGACCTCAAAAACTGGGGAGTCATACTTAGCTCCTCCTCTATCATGCATTATACTCTTTTTCGTCTGCAAGTACCAAAACTTATCAGGATTTTTCAAAATTTGGCTTCTCAGATGAGGATAGCCTTGGTACAAGTAATCTGATGGGTTGAACACAGGGGTTTCTCTCTCTGTTGTTCTGTGTTGAGACTTGCTTCTTTCTAAATAATCTACTGGATTGAAAATTGGAGATTCTTTCCTGGACATTGAATTTGCCCTCAAGCAGTTCTCTATCACCTTAGCCTCGTCCTTAAATCTTTCTCTAATCTCCTTCATATTTCTCCAAAGCTTATAGGATCTTGACCTGCTAATAATATTCCATACCTTGAAACCTGAACGGCCATTGGAATTGCGAGGGACACTCGCAGATGATGAGTATGGGATCTTTTTGCACTCAAAACAGAAGTTCTTCCATTTCTCTAACTCAAAGGCTTTTCTCTTTGCAGCATCAGACAAACATGTATATGCCTGCAGAAAATGAAGATGCACACTTCAAATTAATTATACAAACTGCATTTTTGTTCTCAAAATTTCTGGATCGATTTCGTGTTTTGTACACACGTACGGACATTGTACGCCCAGGCCAACCAAGATATGGAAGAAGGAAATGAAATCAACAAGACGAACCTCAGAGACAAGCTTGAAGGCAATTTCAGCCTTGGGATGATTATTCTTATCTGGGTGAAGTTGCAAAGCTGTGTGACATTAACAGTGGAAATCATTTTTGAAGGACATAATGCAGAATGCAGATACTTCTGGGCAAAAAAGACGACAAGTGACGATAGTTCAACGTACCTAGCTTATGGTATCGCTTGCGAATGGTATTTGACCCTGCATTTTCTTCCACCTATGAGAGATGCGAACCCACAATATAGAAATTCACATCATACAGAAAGAACACAAGTACATATTCTTTGCATAAACATGAAGCAAGAGTCATAAACTTACTCCAAGAATGTGATACCAATCGATTGTTGTAAAATTGCATTTGAACATCAGTGGATCTTCAAGCTCATCGGCAACGTTGTGATCATACTATTGGCAGTAACATCTGCAAGTAAAAAGAGTTGCAGCATAACTCTTAGATTATAGGAAAATAATAACAATATTTAGAAAAATAACTAATCCGATTCGTGCCCGAGGACACTGTCCTTAAAAGTTATTCCGCCATAAGTCGGCAACTCCCCAGGATTAAACGGACTCTTCTTGCCAGAGCAAGGTAACAGAACAACAGAAAATAAAGAGCAGGAAGCAAAGAGGAAGAGAAGAGAGAAGCTCTGAAACTTGGTCAAGAGCTTGGT
>JANTPZ010001318.1:0-32664 GCA_025593235.1 Vachellia pachyceras | reverse complement strand
CAAGAGCTTGGTGCATTTTCCTCAATAGTGGAGGATTGTATTTATAAGCTTCACAAGACAATGCCTTCATTGAAACAAGCAATGTGGGACTTCATGCCTTCCTTATTTTTACACAAAGTGGAACTTCCTCTTCCTTTTAACACACACCCACGTATAATTCCAACATCGATGAAAAAAGGCGGGTTAGCTGGGTTTGAGCCAAGCCTATGAACGCATACCACAGAGCGAGTAGAGATAGAGCAGATATCCAAAACTAATCGGGTCTTCAAATCAGATTCTTCTTGTCCCATTCTCCCCATTGATAAGAGTGAAAGAGAAAGAAAGGCTTTTGGGAATTTTGAAAAACCAAAGAGCAAAACTTGAAAAGGGGGGATATGAATAGTGAATAGTAATTATGAAAAGATGTGAGAGAGAGAGAGAGAGAGCAGAGAGGTGGAGCGGTTAAGAAAAATGAGCGGGTATGAGGAGGAGATTTTTGAGAGTGGAATCAGTTGGTGAGAATAAGATGGGGAGAGAGAGAGACCTTAACATTACTTTCTCCACATGGCATCACTCGAGATTCGAGAATTACCAGGTCAATTCTTGCACTTGCGTTATTTTTTCCCTTCCTCAATAATATCACGCCTCAAATTTGTATCTCAGTTTCTCTGTACCAAAATCTAAAATTTACACATCCGTAAATGACCTTGTAGCCTAAAATGAAAGCTTTTTATATAAGTGAATGGCTGTGGATCCAATCCCTTTTAAAACTTCCAACAACAGTTGCTAGTGTCTGTTCCTCAGAAAACAAATTTTACCTTACCACATTCAAGCTTTCCTTCAAAATTGGGATGAGGATAGTTATATCGTTGTATTTCTTATGGAAACACACACAGAAGTAGAAAATAGAACTGTGAAACAGATAATGTTAAAGGGTAGTTTTGAAGGCAAATTTGTTTTGGGCTGTAAGGTATATGAAGTGTTCAGTTGATTTTTATGTGAACAAAGAAACCAACCAAGCATTTATGGAAGGGAGCCATATTGAGGTAGGTAGATGCCAATATTAATATTTGGTAGCATATGTTCTAGCCTGTGTGATAAACTTGCACGTGAAGTAGGGATTGTTGGGCTGGGTGACCCACAAATATAATGCCTGCTAGAAACTTAACAATCAGAAAAAAAAAGGTACAACGTAGTAGGTGTGAAAAATAAAATTTTTGATCTTTTAGTTCAAAAGCTTATATCATTTTCCCCTCTTCTTCTTGGAATTCATTATGGTGTGTGTTAGTTGGATCTTAGCTGAAACTCATTCTTTTACGGGAAAGTTAGTTGTACATTGATTTAGGCCTCTTTCAATTTTTCCCACTCTGGATTGATTTCTATTTTTAGCAACTTTGGATTGATTTGTTTTCCACAATCACCTTTTTTTTTATGGGTTACAGACTTGTTCAATTAATTATCTGCTTTCCGCCATCTTAGCCCTATGTTGAAGAGTCACGCATGCTGAAGCAGTGATTTTACTATAATATCCCAAGAAAGAAATTTAATTGATGTAAAATTATATAATAATTGAGAAGCATGTAATAACAATTTTAAGCATAAGAAACCATATCATACTTATGCTTATTACTTGACATTGAAACTTCTTTTGATATTAACTAATGGTTCGTTTGGATTGGTGGTAAAATCTAACTTCTCCATAAAAGCAATGAGGGAAGCACGTGAATGGAGTTTTGTTTTGATTTACGTGAAAGTGGTTTCTAAATTCTAACACTATGGCAAATAGGGCTCAAGCATCTTCTTGACTTGCTCAATAATTTTTTCTTAAATTATCCTAATTAAATTCATTTTTTCCATTCTTTCTCTCTTCCATTGCACATTATGCAAGTTTTATTTGTGGGGGATTAACGCCTACAGGCAGTGGTGAAGCCATATACAACTGAGGGTGGGCAAATGCCTATACTCAACATTTTAGTATTTATATAAATAACTATTGGATTTTTATTATGCACCCGCTAATTTTTAAAATTTAAACCCATTCAAATTATTTATACTGGTAAACCTGTTGCCATTTACTTGAAAATAAAGAAATTACCCCAATTACTAGAAGGCCATGGTTTCGCCACTGGCTACAGGCCATTGGACTGCACGTATTTCCATTTATTAGGCCAAGTCAGAAAGATTATGAAACTATTTTGAATGCATAGGGGAGTGAAGTTTTGTTAGAATTGAGGAGCAAGTTCTTAGTAGGAAGCTTCTGTTCTTTTTAATTGGGATAAATTCCATTAGGATTATGTAGGCTGTAGCAGGATACAGTTATGCAAATTTAATTAATGGACACCTCTCATGGCCCAATGAAGTAGGTCAAAGCAATTCAAAATCCAATGGATAAATATCATATTCAATTTATAGTACCAATATAAATTTCTGATACCCCAGATGAACCCAACACAGAGTCAACATTTTCAACTTGCTCGATGCAGCTTGGAGAATTTGAAAGGGACAATTTTTTTTAGACCATTGATTATTATAGTAATGGAACTGATTCTTTTATTTAAATTCCATCTCTCTCCTTATTTTTAAATTAAAATAATTATGGGGACAAAAAACATGAAAGCATTGAGTTCTGTGAAAAATATATAGCATACACCCTTGGAAAAAGAGAAATGAATAAAAAATAAAAATAATTCTGGGGTTCATTGCCTTTATTTTAAAATTCGAATGTGATTGCACTTTGTGAAATTATTTTTGTGGGCTATGGTTAAGTGGGCTGAATTTCTAAGTTGACATTAAACTGATATGTGGGCTAAATCTAAAACAAGGATTGATTCTATTGGTCTCGCAATTGGGCCCAATATGAGTCATCATTCACAGAAGTTAGGGTTTGTTTGGAAAATCCATTAGGAGAACGATTACAGATTCCGAGGTAAATATGTGAAAGGAATTTTATCTCGGTAAACGCAGAAATTGATTTGTTTGCCTCCCCAAACAAGCCCTTAGATTTTTTTAAGCCTCGTTAATAAGAGTTAGATCTAACAAAATATGTAATTACTTGAAACACAGTGAAGCAAGAGTTTTATAAAATAATATATAATCCAATGAGACATATAAGTATTTTAGAATATATATTATAATTAAATGATTTATTTAACATTTTTATTATCTAAAAAAAGTAACAGGATCTTGAATTAAATAATAAAAAGTTGATATATAAAGGAGGGTTTGGAGGCTGCATATACAATGGCACATAAAGAAATAAAGAGGCTACGATGCTAAATTATAAAATACTATTTTTTGGTGGTCTCAATGACGTGTGGCTACTGGCTAGCTATCTACCTTTTTCTCATAGTGGCTTTTTTAAACCATTTGTACTTAAATTAAATTATTCAAATTATTAAAAAAAAGTAGTAAAGCCTTTTGCCTGTTAAATAAATAGTTGGAGATTAATTCATTTTTTAGCTCTTATGTACAGAGCAGACATAATTAAAAACAAACACATCAATTGCCTCCTATATTCCAAGGAAAAATAGCTTCTATTAACTCAGCATTCACCATCAATAATTAAATCCTATTGACTCAAAAAAAAAAAAGGAAAATTGCACTTATATTTTAAGTAAAAAAACATCTTATAAGTTTTAAGGAGTAATCAAATAATTCATTTTTACTTGTTAATAATGCAACTTTCACTCATTGATAAATTTTTAGAACCTGTTAAATATAATTTTTCTTACTTAATTCCAGAGTGAAATTCTCCTTTTAATAAAAAAAGCAGTGCCTTTTTAATTCGGCAAAAAAAAAATCAGTGTCTTTTTTCACCACAAGAAAAGAAGAAATGTCTTTTTGTACACATAATTGATTTGTGGTCTTAAACTGTCATTTTCGCTACCCCTTAATCAACGGCCACATGAAAATACCATAATACCATACATATACACCTTTTGAAAAAGCGAAAATTTGTGGTTCTCCTTCTTTATAAGTTCCTCTTTCGTCTGTTGCCAAAAAAAAAAAAGGGTTCCTGTGTTGTCTGGCTCAAAATATTATAAATACGTTGTTATCATCTTATTATTTTATAATTATGTTCTTTTCACAATAAAATATTATGCGCGCTATAAAATTGGGAGGAAAAACAAAGATCTGATACCATCTCAGTGAAAAATTATGTACTTCTATTATATAAATATGTTTTTTCATGTATCGCAAGATAAGCGTGGATTAAAAATAAAGAATCACACCTTAATCTGATTTTTAAAGTGATTAACTCATTAATGGCCACATTTTTTGTAGAAACTTTCATATGAAATTCTTGAAGTGTAGCTTCATGTCTTCCAATCCAAGTCTGAACTTTATATTATTGGATGAATTGTTTTAATTTTTTTTCTGCAAGATAAAAATGATGTCAAATTAAATATGGTAGTCAAAAGTCAAAACCCCTATGCCTAAATGGCCACTTATAGTATTATTTAAGAGGTGGTTTGGCAGCTCCTCCACTGCTTTATATTTTATCGTAAATTTTAGATTTTATTTAAATACTTATATTTTTTAAAATTTGGGTTTAAATAAATTTTGAAAAGCTATTTTCTTGTCAAATCACACACTACGTCATGATAAATTTTCTCTTTATTCTTATTTATTTATTTTTCTTTCATATTTCCTACTTATTTTTTGTTTCAAATTCTGTAAAAACCAATAACTTTC
Organism: Vachellia pachyceras; assembly: GCA_025593235.1. Lineage (NCBI taxonomy): Eukaryota > Viridiplantae > Streptophyta > Magnoliopsida > Fabales > Fabaceae > Vachellia > Vachellia pachyceras. The sequence continues at coordinate 27,990 of JANTPZ010001318.1, read as the reverse complement.
TAAATATAATCACTTTTTAAAATTTAAGTTTTGTTTCAAAATCCGTAACATCTATCCTTTCAAAATATATTCTTCAAAATTTAAAATTTACCTCAAACTAAAAAAACCTATTTTCAAGCTTTTAAGACAACTTCCGTTGAAAATAGTACTAGCCAGTCATAAATAAATGGAAGGTTTGTCTAACAAAAATAAATAAATGGAACGTCAAAATAAGAAGTGATGGTTGAACCACGAGTTGCTTCCGATACTACCCCTACATGGGATTTGAAATGACGAGATTTTCGGGTTGGATCCAGGCAGGAAGCAGTCCGAAGAATGGAAAAGGCCCGTGACCAGAAACCGCGGGGCCCACTTTGCACCCTTGAGGAGGGTGGGCCCCTCTCTCCATTTTGTCCTTATCTTCTTCATATTCATAATCTTCCCTTCCTCCAAATTATTATTCCGTCTCGATCCCTGGCGTGCCCGCTCTCCAACTCATTCTTATCCCCCCTTCTCTTCCTATTTTGCCCTTCCAGAAATAATCCTCATCGTTAATATCGTGTTTAAAGTGTAACTAATCATTATGCAAGTTAATAGAAAGACGTGTAAAAGTTATCGATTATTTCCTCCTACTTTGTACAATTCATGGTTAGTTTGAAAGTTTCAGTAGAGAAAAATTTTACGGAATTCAAGATAAAATCATATTTTTGAAAATAGTTTTTGAGAGAATACATTTTATAGATTCCGATGAAAATTTGGATTTTGAAATGTGATTGTGTTTGAGAAGTTATTAGTTTTACGGAGTTTAAGGCAAATAGTGAGTAGGAAAGAGGAAAGAGAAATAAAGAAAAAAGCGAAAAAAGAGAATTTATTATGAAATAGAGTGTGATTTGACAAGAAAACAAATTTTTTGAACCTTAGGTTTCTAACCCAAATTTTGTGAAAACCCAAGTTTTAAAAGAAATTTTAAATATTTAAACAAAATTTAAATTTTACCACAAAATCTAAATTTTATCATAAAATCTAATTTTTATTAAAAGGGCCCAGGGGTTTTAGTGTGCTCAATACCAAATTAAATTTACTAGAAATTCTAAGGGGGGAGAACACATTGAAAAGATAAAAGTGAGGGTATAATTTAAATAAGGAAGGGTGTTTCCGTCATTCAGACTAAACAGTAGATCAGCTTCCTGCTTCCTGCTTCTCTGGTATTACTTCTCTTAGGAAGCCACATTATCCGCTTTTCTCAACTACGGTTCAGAGTTCAAATCCTGAACCCAACTATTGCTATCCTATTACCGATTGTCTTCATCTCCTACTTGTTTTCTTCTTCCTCGCATTTCCTTATCATTTCTTTTTAGCATCTACGACGTTGATCTTTTCTTGATCTTCTGTTGGCTGCCTTCTTCTGTGCAATTCAGAGAAGTTTCCATGGCCGCCGGTACAATGGCGACCGCCGCCGGAGTGGCCGTGGTGCTGTATTATGTCTTGAGTAGAAGGCTTGCGAGGAAGGGGATTGACGACGAGGATCCGGATGGGGATTTGTCGAAATCCAGCAGATCGGTTAGACGGAAGAGGCTTGCTCGTAGGCCAGCTCAAGCTCCGGCGACTCTGTTGGAATCGATTATTACGTTAACCGAAACTTTGAGGTTCACTTATTCGGAGACACTGGGCAAGTGGCCCATCGGCGACTTGGCCTTCGGCATTAATTTTTTCATGCGCAAGCAGGTTTGTCCCGAAATAAAAGTTTCGTATCAGTTCATTTTTTTTAGTTCTGACTTTTTTGCGTATTTGAATTGAACGGTTTTGGGTTACATGGGTTTTAAAAGTTCTGTGGTAAGTTTGTGTTCTGCCTTTGGTTGGAGATTTCAATCAGCATAAAGTTCTTGCAGGGCAATCTACCAGTTGCAAGTGTATATGCGGGTAATGATTGTGTGCTGCTCAAAGGCCCCGAAATTATAGCGGAGTTACATAGTCTCTTGAGGTTGCTGACACTATGTATGCATTTCTCGAAGAAACCTTTTCCCGTGTTTTTAGAAATCGCGGGATTCGCACTGGACGATGTTCTCCTGCAGAAGCCCAAAGCTGGGGTACGTGATCCTCTGTGTTCAATCTTAAATATATGTTTTTTAATGTTTATCCGGGGTGGACGTGGAGAATAACGGGCCGTGTCTCTCTCAAGAACACGGTCATAAGACTTGTCGGGGTTTAAAATCCGTGGTCTCTCACCTGCCAGCATGTAAGAGGAAACATCTTTGTATGCGAAGTTCAGAAATCGCGTCTTTGAATGTGTTTTTTTGAAAGAAAATGCATTAGGTTTGGTATTTAAAGGGATTGAGAGAGCGTGTAACCATCTGGACTATCCAGATGAGGATCATAAATTATTTAAAGGGCTTATTAGAGCGTGTAACGTCCAGTATTTTTTTTTAATCCCATTTTTTTTGAAGTTTTAATCTTTCAACTTCCCACAGACATAATTTTGTCTATTAGACTCATCTTGTGTTTTGCTTTCTTCAATAGTTTGTGATTAAGAAATGAGTGATTTGTATTTCCTTACTGCATGAGGATCAACATTTTGATAAAAGAAAATCTTCAGATGGTATAAAGGGGAAAAGGGCATGATTTATGAATGTTTGATAAATGGCGGTATCATCCATAATTTTGCTATGAACATGCTGATAGTTGACATGTCTTTTTAATTCTAGAATTATTATGGATATATTTCCCCAGCCAGTCTATATGCATTTGCTGGTCAATAATTCTTATAAAGCATGTTCTATTGAAATACGTTTCTGTTACTTTTATCTTCCTCTCGTATTTAACCATCATATAATTTTCAGAGTATTAGTTTATTTTTTATTGGCATCATTCTTGTGTTCACTGTAAATGAAACTCACTTAATGCCCTGTATTCTTGTCGCAGCTTTTGAAGCCCGCTTTCACAATCATATGTGATACAAGATCAAAATGTTTTCTTCTGTTGATTCGGGGTACTCATAGCATTAAAGACACATTGACAGCTGCAACTGGTGCTGTGGTCCCTTTCCATCATTCAGTTTTGAATGATGGTGGCATAAGCAACTTAATTTTGGGATATGCACATTGTGGCATGGTTGCAGCTGCACGTTGGATTGCAAAGCTCTGTGCTCCTTCTCTACTTAAGGCACTTGGTGAATATCCTGACTTCAAATTGAAGGTATTATTCTTTAATTGTACGATGAGCAACACAGTGGAACAACTTCTATACTGAACTCAATGAACAACAAAAATCTGACATAGGTTCTTGCATTCTATTTCCTATTTACTTGTTGCCTTCCTTCTATTTTTGCTCCAGATCCCATATTCTGTCACTTTTTAGTTTTTTTTTATTGTCATGTCAAATCCATTATTTGCTTGCCTGTATAACTGAGTTTACTAAACAATTTCCCTTTCATCTTCTTTAGATTGTTGGGCACTCACTAGGTGGTGGTACTGCAGCACTGTTAACCTACATTCTTAGAGAACAAAAGGAGTTCTCCTCAGCTACCTGTGTCGCGTTTGCCCCAGGCATGTAGCTAAGCTACCATTTTCTTTACATCTAGAAATATTACTTTAGTAAGTTTGTGAATTAATTCTGTAGTTTTTGTACATTATAACTTCATAACATTATCTACCCATTTTTGGATTTTATCAATTGGAGAAAAATCCATGGAATTTATGTTGCTAGCTAACAGCACAAATCAAATAAAAGCTCCCTTAAAAAGGTTGTAATGGCCAAATATGCTGGTAGTGATAATTATCCGAAGCTATTGTCATAATCAATTTGGGTAGTCTTCTAGTTTTCAAATTACTAAACTAAATGTTATTATCATGACTTGCATAAGATGACAAAAATAAATATAAAGGGTGACATGCACGACATCCATGTAGGATGTAGCTTGACATCTTGTCTCATTTGCCTGATGACGTATCTAAGAAAATTGAGCATTGTCTGACAGATTAACAGCAACCTTGCCTATTTTGATGGTAAACTTCAGGTCTAAAATTTAGTTACTTTTCCTATTCCAGAAGCAGAAGATGAGTATAGAATGAAATCTTAAACTGTAACATATAATACATTCATTTTAAACTAAATGGTTTACACATCTGTTTGTGGCATTCAGTTTATGCTGTTGAATTTTCTCTAAATATAAGAATCTCGCCTGTGTTCTTGTACTAAGATCTACCAAAACATTTAATCCCTTGTATCGTGATTGCTACCTTTGCAGCTGCCTGCATGACATGGGAGTTAGCAGAGTCAGGGAAGCACTTCATCACTACTATTATAAATGGTTCTGACTTAGTGCCAACATTTTCAACTTCTTCTATTGATGATCTACGTTCTGAGGTGCTCCAGCATCTAGTTACTTCGTTCAACTCTAAATGATGTTAATGTTTTCTGCATTAGTTTGGATATTATCTGATAGAGCTCTTCATCACTACTATTATAAATGGTTCTGACTTAGTGCCAACATTTTCAACTTCTTCTATTGATGATCTACGTTCTGAGGTGCTCCAGCATCTTGTTACTTCGTTTAACTCTAAATGATGTTAATGTTTTCTGCATTAGTTTGGATATTATCTGATAGAAAATGTATTTGATCCTCACTCAAGTTGTTTGTCATAAGGTGACTGCATCTTCATGGTTGAATGATTTGCGGGATCAAGTTGAACATACAAAGGTCCTGAATGTTGTCTATCGCTCTGCAACTGCACTTGGATCACGCCTCCCATCAATATCTGGTGCAAAAGCTAAGGTAGCTGGTGCAGGTGCTATTCTCAGGCCAGTAACCAGTGGCACTCAGGTAGTTGTGATATCTGTAGTGTGTATTTGGCACTGTGATAGAAAATTCGGGAATTTTTTGGGGAATTTGGTAAACGTGTAAAGATTTATTTTTGGTAAACTTTGAGAAATCATACCATTGATTCTGATACCTATTCATCCTGTCTGGGGTTTCTTCCCATAACATTTACCGTTTGCCTTAAGATTCTGTTTTTTATTTGCAGGTTGTGATGAAGAGTGCTCAAAGTGTTGCTGAAGCTGTTGTCAGAACTCGCTCATCATTGTCATCATGGTCTTGCATGAGTGCACGCCGACGAAGTGTTGGCCCATCTCCTAACCCTGAAATGGATAGTTTAGGTGAAGCCGCTGTAATATCCGAGGGAACAACTGAATCTCTTTTGACTGAAGAGGTAGCGAGAGATCCCATCTCAAGTGAACGTGATTCATCAAACGTTGGATTGGGTCCCAATGACATAGATGAAGAGGAACAACTCATTTGCGCAAATCAGGATTGTGGCATCACCACCTCTACCGTAGGCAGCATCACCGAAGGTCAACTGTGGTATGAACTGGAAAAGGAGCTTCAAAAACAGGATAATACCCTAAATATTCATGCTCAGGAAGAAGAGGCAGCTGCAGCAAAAGAGATCACTGAAGAAGAGATTCAGCTTGCTGATGCTGCTGAAGGGAGTAACCCAATCACAACATCTGACAGTTTGGACAACCACCATTTTTACCCCCCAGGCAGAATCATGCATATGGTCTCTGTACCTCCTTCCTCCGATGATTCAAATTCAACTTCTGATGATCCCGTCGAGGAACATGTCTGCTTATATGAAACACCTAGAGAGCTGTACAGCAAGCTCAGACTCTCTAAAACTATGATAAATGACCATTATATGCCCATGTACAAGAATATGATGGAACTACTTATCCGAGAACTTGAAAAAGATACTGATTATAATATTGATATGTGAAGTGTATAGCAGATGAAGGGAAAAAATTATATAGTTGAATACAAATATCAGTTGTATTAGGCTTCATTCCTCCATTGTAGTCAAGGTGTGATCACAATCAAAATCGACATTAATATTTTATATTTCTATTAGTTATCTGAATTTATAGGAAATTCTTGAGAAGCCCAGGAATTGATTAGCTTAGTCTGCTAATGGCTATATCCGTAGCGCACCTTGCAGGAAACCATCCAAGCTTTTAACGAACAAGTCATGCATTACCTCCCTATTTATTGTATGCCCTTGTCTTTTTTTTTTTTTTTAATATTGACCCTCGGTTTAATGAATTTTCATAACTCCTAAGTCGTAATCGCGTATACTCATTATTTAGAACAATGATCATTAGTAACAAGTTACCCCTCAAATGTGAAAATTAACAATAAACTGAATTACTCTGCAAGACAAAAAACCTAAATGAAATCAGTCAAATGTAAGGAACATTAGGAAGAATTCATGCAAGAAAGGTCACGAGAGTATTATTTAGGCCAAGAATGTTTCATAACTAAAAACATCTAGACGGTGAACAGATCTATCTTTCTGCCCCCATCTAAAGCATATCAGAAAGACAATTTAGCAAATGGAACATTACAAATTGGATTAGATTATCAACCACCACAGCGTCGCTTGAGGGAATCTGGGGGTTCTTCTTCCATGATCCCAGAACCTGTTGTTGCCAGATACTTGCGAATTGTTGTTTTACGGTCGGCTAGATAGGTGTGATCCATAAAATTGTTGTGAGCCACATCACAAAGATTCTTTGCTGCCAACACACTGCAGAAAAAATATGTCATTACATCAAATTTAATGATGAATTAATGTTATAATTGACGTTATCCATTTTGTTTGAATCGAAACTACTTTTTTTTAAGATTTATATTTTACAAAATAAATATATAAAAAGAGTTTTTAAATTTAGTTAAAAATACCTTTGTGTCAGGTAGAGCCATTGTCAGCATATTACCTGCTTCCGTCAGGAAAGAAAGGACATCTCAGTGGCCTCTGGACTTCCAGTAATGACGTTGAGCTTGACTCTACATGAGGATTTAAAAAACATCTTTATTATTGAAGAGAAAATATCTCTCCTTCCCTTTATCTTTTTGGAGGTTTCATATTTTAATTTATAAGATATTAATCGAATGTTAAAAGTAATCATTGTTCCTATTCCGAAATAATAAATAAATTATTCGATATGTCACACTTTGTTTTATTCCAGTCGTGAGTGTTATTATATTTACTTTATATAATCTTTTGTTTTATCGTGTGGATGCTTAGAAATTCGTAAGGAGAAATGACTTACGAATTCTGAAATGATTTTACAAATTTAAAAATGTTTTTTACTGATTTTAAATGCCTTTTATATATTTTAAAATATTTTATCTTTTACTTGCATGCACATTTGACAAAAATTATTCTTAAACATACACTTTGTTCGTAAGTTACCAAAAATTATTCCCAAACGTACACTTTGTTCGTAAGTTACCAAGGGTCATATGTCTGTCCAAGGAGGCCTCAAACCCTTAATGATGCGAAGAGGCTGAATGTATCGTCATTTCTTCCGATAATGAAATATTAATATTTGAACGGTTTTCTTATGAATATTTCCCCCTTAAACCTCTCCTCTACTATTGGGGAGTACCCTCTTCAAACTTCAAAGCATGGAAGGAGGAGTAACCTTATAAACCCAAAACCATGAGATGTTGAAACTATTATTATTATTATTATTATTAATGGAGCCAGAGCCTATCATATTTGATTCTCAAGCTTTTTATACCGAATACAGCTCTAAACTTGGGACAACTTCAGATTTTCCGAGCTAGCATGATTTGGGGTGATTGTATTAAAATTCAAGCAGACCAATAACAGAAACTAGAGCCATACCTCGTACGTGATAAAACTGAAGGACAGACAAGTGAATATACATATATACATATATATATTTATATGTGTGTATGATACAGTTCATTATCATGTATAAAAGTCTTGTACCAGTGTCCAGAACAGTGTGAAGTATTCTGTGTTTTAAGTGAAACAGTGTGTTATTCGTCAAGTTTAGAAGTTTTAAGTGAAGAAGAAGAAGAAGAAGAGTGAAAGAAGAGACAAATAGCCGACATGTCATCCATGGCAATGTTTCTTCTCTTGCGTTTCCATTCATACGCAGCACATTGAACCAGTCTCTGAGCTGCCTTTTCCTTCTGAGCCACTGAGGCTACAATCTTCACTGCTTCATCGTTGGAAATAACATCCCATACCTGAAAACAGAAACAAAGACTATATAAATTTAATTGATATCCTGATTGAAATAATAAGAACAGAATTATTTCATTACATCACATACATACCCCATCTGATGCCAAGATTATGAACTGATCCCTGGTGGTAAGTGTTCTTTGAGTGACTTGAGGCACAGATATTAGTCCAAAGTCTTTGACACAGTAATCACCAAAGGCTCTTGATATGGCAAGCCCTGGAGTCTTACCATTTGGCAACCACACTCTGTACACTCCTGGTTCATCTTCCATACAAAACACTTTCCCTCTGCACTGCTTTATTCGCTCTGCTTCCTCTGAGGAGGTATACAAAATCAACTGTCAAATTTTTCCTTGCACCCACAAATTTTAGGTTAGACTGGGCCTATATGTTGTATATTTTACCTGGCAAGTTTGGCTTTAAATCAATGGTAAGTTGAAGGGGAATCAATGTTCCGTCATCATCCTCTGATGCAGTTGCCAAGACAGCCCTGGAATCACCTAAATTTGCTACGGTGAGAAGTTTACCCTGAAATATATAATTGGAAGAAATTTTAGGCTGCTTCTGATAAGTACATCAAGTTGAGATCTTGCATAGCTTTGTAAATTGTGTCTAATATGCTTCATTGAATGAAATATTATGATAAAACTTAGGTCAAGTTTTATAATCACACTTGTTATTTTGCTATTACAATTGTTAAAATATGTAATATGCATCTGTATATTCAACTATGAACTTGACCTAAATTTTGTTTGAAATACTATAAATCATCTACCTTGAACTTTGATTTTTCTTTCTATCATAAAGTCATGACATTCATTGAGAAGGAGAATGAATGTTACAAAGAAGCTGACAATTAAAACCTATATCTTATTGATATGTCCGAAAAGTTTTAGCAGTAGCTTAACCCTAGGAGCAAATAACGATTTTAGAATAGATATAATCAGAGGCAATTTCCCAAACTAGACATCACCACTTGTATTCTGGGGACATGTTCTTTCAGATTTTGAGAAGATCCATCAAGTAGAATTTCATAACCATCAGATTCAAATGCTTTGCATCAGTTGAACAAGAGAACAATAAGTAGACAAAGTAATAACTGAAAATAGAGAATCACATGAAGTTCAATAACCTGTTTAATAATTGTCAAAGCAGTAGCACCACTTTGAAAGGAATCAAACCGGGTATGGTTCTTAAGATCCTGATCCACAGCAGCACAAGCCTCGAAGTAGGATTGCTTCCATAGGTCAAACCAATGAAGGTTTCTGTCTTCTTCAAGTTTAAAATCCAGATCAAGTGACGTTGCAGCCAAGGCTTTTTGCCAGTTGCAAAGTAAAGAAACAGGTATTAATTCTCTGACCCTTTTGGCTACAAAGTGTCCCCAAGGCCCATGTCCATCAAATATTCCACAGAAGATCATATCATCTTGGCAACCAAATCCCTAACACACCACACAAATCAAAACTCAATATTTATTCATACGTTTCAGAAATTCTTAGGAAAGTTAATGTTTTACACGAAATCAGTTTATCTTCTTGAAGCTCCGATGCCTCATTCAGCTCCTTGTTCCTTGTTCTTTATGTTTACATGTTGAAAGGTGATTGATTTGTTTGTAACATTAACAACCTAATCCATCTGTTAATCAGACTTCTTCAGGCTTCTGTGATATGAACTTTTGAAGCAGATATGGTAGATAAAACGAAAAGGATCACGTTGGAATACCTCCCAAACAGCCAGAAGATCCTGATTGGTCCCTTTTGTGCCTCTCTTGGAGAAGACAGATGCAGAAGTGTTAGCCTTATGAAATTTTACAGTTCCAGAAGAACTCAATAACAGTTCATTCTTCTTTGCTTCTTTGGCCAATGCTTCCACAACTTTCCTTCCATCTTCATCATCCTTTGGACTGTTCTTTTCTCTTTTGAAGGACACAGTTCTTGCCAATCCATTAACAAGAGATGGAAAGAGAACCATGGCGGCCACCACTACATTCCAATCACACTGCAACAGAAATTTAATTTCAACCCTTGATTTGTTCTGAACCAGAGTGAAGATCTTCGTAAAATCAAGGAATTTAAATCATGTTATAGATCTTGTGGCCACTTAAGGTTTTTCTCCAGAAGCAGAGAGAATCTCCCCTGTTGCAGTACCAGAACATGAACAAGGATAGAATATTCAATACCTTTGAATCCCAGTAATGCTGATATAGGAGAAAAGTGTTGCTTGCATTGGCTGCAAAATCTGAGGAACTCAAAGGTGATTCGGCTGAAGTTATATATATTTACTTGCACTCATTAACCAAAACTGCAAAATCACAACTGTGTTAACGACGTCACGTTTTTAATTATTGCAACTTGTAACCTAAGTTGGTGGCTGGTGAGTGATATTACCCTATCACCCTTGTTATGACCTCCTCGTTGTCAAGACTCAGAAGAAATGAACAACTTGAACACTAGTTTGTTTTTATTCACGCTTAGAACTCGTTTGAAATAGTTTTTACGGAGTTTGAGAGAGAATTTAGATTTTGAAAAATATATTTTAGGACACTAGTTTTTACAGATTTCGAAGTAAAACCTATGTTTTGAAATGTAAGTATATTTAAGAAGTTATTGGCTTTTACGGAGTTCAAGATAAAAAATAAGTAAGAAAAATGAAATTTATTATGAGAAAGAGTGTGATTTGATAAGAAAATACCTTTTTCAAAATCTAGATTTAAAAAATGTGAGTATTTAAATAAAATCTAAACTTTCAACAAATTTAGGTTTGGGGAAGAGCTCCCAAACGAACTCTTAAACTCATAGGATCAATATAACATCGGTCCCTTAAATGTGCCTTAATTTTAATTTTAATTTCTCAAATTTTAAATCATGGTTTTAGACCCTTAAAAAGGATATAATAGTGCACAACTTTATTAAATGACAGTGAATAATGTTTTAAATAAAATAGGATTTGAGGGGTCAAAACTAACTTAAACTTATATTATCATCAGTTAAATCATAGCCTCCAACTTGTAAGTTCCTATAAGTACAAAATTGAAAAAAAAAAATAAATAAATCGTTGAATTCAGTATATCAACTAGAACATTTGAATAATATATTGTTGGCACCGTACTAAATTTAACGAATTAAATAAAATATCATAAATGGTCGGTAATTAACAATGGAATTAATAAAACTTGATAAGGACTTTTTTTTTTGACCTGAAAACTTGATAAGCACTTGAAGAATAAAGAATTTGCCTTTAGCGGACGGGATTATATTGTTGTTAGTGGTTCGGTTTGAATTAAACAATCAATTAATGATGAATATCTTTTTTTTTTTTGGTAAAATGAGGAATATCTTTGCAGAGTCGTAATAATTGAAAAAGTCAATCCATTGGGCAACTTCTAGCCATAAGGCTATGGTTTGGCCAGTTGTTTTGGTGGGCCCCAGTATGTCAAGGGTCCAATAAAAATTAAAAAACGACATTTTGTGAAATTGGTTTCTATGACCCACCACCAACAAATGAGATGGAGACACTTGGTTCATTTGGGAATGAGATAGAAGTAAATTGAGATAAATATGTGGATGAGATTATCTCATTTTACAGAAAAATACTGTTAAACGTGCGTTTGACTTTTAGAAACGTTTCGAACAATCCCACTTATTAGTTGATTAACAAACATACCCTTCATGGCTTGGATTTCTGTGGAGTGAAGGGCCCCACATTGCATTGTTGCTGTAGATGTAGAGTATATCCTTGAAGAGTGTATACAGAGCTATTTTTGTCAAGTTTCCATTGAAGGATTTTGGTAGAAATAAATTGATAAAATTATAAAATGATGATAAAGGACTCAAATCATTTTTTTTACATGTTATGAGCTAAAAATATATACTTGGTCAGAAACAAGGCAATGTTTTATAACTAGTTTATTGGTAAACATTAAAAGCTCAGTAATAGATTATACCAAACTCCATTACGAAATTCCCATGTTATTTAAGTTCGAAAATCCAAAAGCTGAAAAGTTATGAATGATAAAATTCCAAGCTTTAACACTGCTATTTATGAGAGGCATTTGGGTCTATCTTTTTTTTTTTAAAAAAAAAATAAAGACATCATCGAAGGACTTTGATCCTTAACTTCATTTCTGAATTAGGGTCCTTAAACACCATTATTTTCTTACCAATGTTTTTTTTTTTGGCATTCCCTCCTTGAAAATTGTTGACACATGATTAAGAGACACTCTCATACGTACACATACGGATACATACGTACGTACGTGCATACATTGATGTGATTCATCCACAGGAGGGTTAATAAATAAGAAAAGTACAATGGTGTAATGAAGTGATAATTTTGATTATTAGGTATGCCTATTTGAAAATACAGTTGATGCAATACGCCTAATCAACCCGGAAAAGGTAATGTCATGTTTGGTATGGTGGAATTGGGTGCATGGAAATAGAAATGGAGCCAAATTCTATCATACAAATATGTTTGGTAGTATGGAAATGGATTACAATTCCATTTCCATATCCACCAAAACCTCATATTTCAATTCCATCTCAGAAGCTCGCCGCAATTCCATCTCCACAATTCCACTTTTGCCCAGCGATCATACCCACCGCCAGCGAGCATGACAGCACCAACCAGCACCTCTGACCACGACAACAGTGACCTCCACGACGACCACGACAACAGTGACCTCCAATTCCATTTCCATATCCACCAAAACATCAAATTTCAATTCCATCTAAGAAGCTCGGTTTTGCAATTCCATTTTCACAAAACCATGAAGACAGCGATTTTTTTGCCTTTTTTATTTTTAAATATAAAAGGGTATTTTAATCTTTTTATATAAAAATCAGATTCCATTTCCATGACATACCAAACATACTTGTCAAACTTATATCCATTTCCATATACACCTTCACTCCATATCTATTTCCATCAAAATCAATTCCATTATACCAAACAGGGCATTAAGTGCAATAGTGCATGGGATAATGCTGCTTTCTTTTTTTAACAAGTGCTAGATTTAGTGCCGGTAAAACGGGTTGGGCCCGCAGGCCCAACCGGCCAGCCCGCCAAAAGAGGCGGGCCGCGGGCTGACGGGCTGGAATCAGCCCGCCACCCTCAACCCGCGGGTTGGCCCGCCTAACCCGTTATTATTTTTTTTGAAAAAAATATATATTTTATGTATTTTTTTACATTTTTTTCATCCTAATATTTTTTTACAAAGGGAAAAGTAATATTAAACTCTATTCTTAGGAAATTATTGAACACTTATTCATAGAATTTGAAAGAGAATATCATAAATATGCAATCTTATAGAAAAAAATTGGGTAAAAAAAGGAAAAACTATTTATTTTTCATTTTTTTTTAAAAAAATAAAAAGGTTGGTGGGCTGACCCGCCAGCCCGCCAACCTGCCATGGCGGGCCGCGGGTTGGGAAATCCCAACCCACCACTTGGGGGCTGGCCCGCCCAGCCCGCCAACCCGCGTGGGCCAGCCCGCAACTCGCGGGTTGGCCCGCTTTACCGGTAGTAGCTAGATTTATGATTTAGAATAATAAAGATTCTGAGAGAGAATGGTTCATACAGATTAGTTTATTCGAGAGTGTTTTACTATATGGGATATTGATGGGGCAGTATTTAGGAATAAATCAAAAGTAGTGGATAGGAAAAATTATATTTGCATGTCCAAAGTAAAAAAAAAAAATAGTGGATGTTTACTCATGAACATGATCCACCACATGAGTTGAGACTAAGGATGACGAACTGCTTTTTATGTGAATCCCACTTCTGTCAAAATCATGAAGAGGAATTATTGCTTGTAGGGGAGGCACTGATATGTCCCTTTTAGTGAAACTGAAAGCAACACAAGTTTTGAATGAATTTGTAAGCAATGTAAATAAATAGACAGTATTAATGACAAATAAATTCATAAATATGACAATACATTCAATCCAGCTATCTTTTATAAACCAAGTTTAATTGTAAAATCTTCAATATCTGTAGGAGTTAGTACCAAGATTCATGCTGAAAAGAAGATAAACCCAAGGGCACGAATTGAAGATAAAAAAAGTGAAAAAACCCCTATACTTTTATCAAAAGGACTTGGTATATTTTTATACATGGAAAATATCGGTATTATGCAGGATTTCATATACAAAACATCATAGTATTTCAATTGAATTGTTTTTTACTATTAAAAATTTCAAGTAGTTGTGACTTTTATAACGATTTTCTCAAAAAAAAATCAATTTTTTTTTGTGAGAAAGGTATTGTATTTCAAAATATTGTTTTTTTGCCTCAGGTATTTCAAAATATTTTTAGCATGAAAGATTTTATACAACAAAACCCTCTTTCCACTGCCCCTGGCTCTCGTGCAGCAGCAAGGGTCTAAATGGTAGGGATGGGAATAGGCCAGGTCCCTATCAGGTAGTCTACGGCCTGGCCTGTTTAAAGTCTAGTTTGGCCTGGCTCAATGTTTTCATTATCGGCTCAGACCTATTTAATCAAAGCATAATCTGGCCTAGCCTACTTCCATCCCTACTAAATGGGAAAAAAATTAATTGGATCATACTTATGTCAAATTTCTCATGCACATTGCATCAAGTTCTCAAATTGTACATGGTCATGCATTCTAATTTTAAAATATTATCATTTAACCTTGATTCCATATGAAAAAATAGGGCACGTTATAACGTGTAATCAAAGAATTTAACGCAATATATATTAGGAACTTGACTTAGATTTTTCCCAAATTAATAAAATTATGCAGGTAAATAAGGTGTAGATCACCTGGAAAAGGGGGAGAAATCAATGTTATTTACTTACTCCTAGACATCAAAGTCAATGGAAGACTTGAGAAGCGTAGTACTCGCTTTCATTGAAGGCAGGTTTCAAATTTTCCTGACACATGAACTGCAACGAAAAAGAAACAAGATGACCCTTCACTGAAGCTAATCTCTCCAAGGGATCCGTATTCTTGATAGCTCCATTATGAAAAGATTCTAACACTTTTGGGGCAATTCCTATATCGACAGTTGTGTGGCCAATTTTTTCTTTCCAGCGAGCTGTGCTTTGCCTGAAAGCAACTCTGCAGAATTATACGTTTAGAATTCAAGTCAGGACAAGAGAAAATGGATAAAACATCAGCAAGAATTATAACTGCCATAAATTTGGCCAAAAAAAAAAAGAATTATAACTGCAATATATACCTGGTGTGTATCAAATCATTTGGCACGCAAGAAAACACGTCTTGGTAAATTTCAGTATTTTTCTGAAAGATATCCAGACACATTTATTAGTTTATCATAATTTTTCCCATAATTATTCTGATCCCAAATATGAAATAACCAGTAGTGTAAGTTCTTGACTTCCAAATAATATTGGCCGCCACCTGAGCTGTCATTTTATTTCTGGTGCTAGTAGCATTCAAAGATATTAGATTAATACACAAGAACATTTTATTCCTACTATTACCTTTGCTCTTGCCATCCAAATGTCCTTATAAGTAGACTCAACAATTGGGTCCACTATTTGATCAGTCTGAGAAGAAAAATAAGAACATAATCAGTGGGAATTAAAAACAACACGAAGCACATTATCTCATTCAGATAAGAATGAAATTTGCGAACCTCTCCTGGTTGGAGACCCAAGTGTTCAGACCATAATGACAATCGAAGAGTCAGCGCAAACTTCCCAGCTTTCCATGGTTTTCCACCCATATATGATCCGGTTAACTCTCTGTCTTCTATTACAACACCAATCTGAAATTCCATTGAGACAATTAATGAGACTGAAAAAGTTGCATGGTTTGTCACTGTTCTGAAGAAAATTATTGAAACGAGGGATCATGCATTGGTAGGAAAAGAGAGAGGGGATCACGAGATATATAATTGAAAACTTCAACGACACACTAAGACTCAAGGGTTCAGACAGTTGTCAACAGAAAAGATAGAGATCCATAATGCAGTGAAAAAAATTGGAGCTATACCTCAGAGTCCCTGGAGCCAAGTAAACTTCTATCGTTAATATTGGCAGATCCTATCAAAGTTGTACAGTCATCAACTATCATGATTTTACTGTGAACATACACCTGCAGCATACATAGGTGACTAAGATTTCTGGTGCTCAGCGCTGAAATATAAGTGATACACAGGTGACAAAAATACCTGGCTCGTTGCCACGGGACCACCATCAGAGAGTCTTCCATAAGCCCTGAGGCCAAAGAAAGAAATGTAGTCATGGGCTTTTGCACCCAAGAGATCACAGAGATTATGCAATATTGATTTTTGTCCTCTGCAAATGGTTCGATACTGCCAATGCATAATAGCTCTTACAGATGCTGCACCACTATCATCAAGTCCTCCCTGCATGATTATAAAATAAGGCCAACAACTACGCAGAAAATAATTATTGGCAAAGTAGAAACAGTATAGACAAAGTTTTTTAAGAAAAAAAAGAACCTGGAAGCCAGGAAGGAGTGGGATGACAATTATAACCCTAAAATCTTTTTGATCTTTATAAGCTCGCATAATCCGTTGATACAAAGCTTCTAACACACGATTTTGTATCATCTCATCTCCTGAAAGACCTGAGATAAAAAATTGATTCTGGAACAAAGTGCCAAGGATGAAACAAAACAATCAGAAGAAGCCACAAATCAGGCATAGGAAATAATACTGAAATAGGAATGGTAAGCATTGACAAAAACTGGGGCAAGCAGGAGAGGGGCGTATATTATGTAGCATTAGTTCATCAATGCCGAATCATTAGTATCCATGATTAGGAACAATCAAAACACAATTATGCCATGCTGAATACTGAAAATTATCCAATATCAGTTCCAAAAACATATACAGAAAGAAATACCATTTCAATCACTTGTTTGGAGACTAAGCATAAAACACAACCATCATCATAAACAGGATCTTCTAATGTAGGTACAAAAGTAAAGAGCATTAAATACCTCTATGTATATGAAGTACTCAGCTTTCTCAATTAGAGAGCAGTAAGCATTGTGAATGCTCTGTTCAGTTTGGCTTGTCCCAGCAGACCATTGACTAACACTCCTAATAACCTAATAATATAAGTGATAGCGTAAATTACAGTATCCAGTATGGGAAAAAATAAAAAAAATTAGAGAGTGAGAGAGAGAGAGACAATCAGATAAAAGACTGTCAGACCATATGATGTGCCCATTGAAAATAAATCTGTCGAGACTCGAGAGATCTAAGTAATACTGAATTTTCATGAAATTAGGCAATGTTACATTAATTATGGTTAAAACATCTGCCTCTATGAATGAACAATATCAATTTAGTGGAGAAAACTTAAAACATTAGTAATTGATTGCTACTCTTTTTAAAAGCATTTCAAATTGCGAAGAATCTAATCAGATGGTATAAAATATCACAGAAAGGGGGAAAAGAAAACTGTTGGCACGATTATCTTTGAGCAGGCCACTTGCGTATGGACAAAATAGGCAGCCATCAGTAATATACCTGACAGCGGCAGGAAGCACGAGGACCAACTCCTCCAGATTCATCACCTCTTACTTGTCCCTCCCACCATTCAGGATCTATGCTTTCTGTGCTGACACAAGCAACGCTATCTTGAGACTTTTTCCCACTTTCATTAAAATAATCATTCTGATCTACAAAGCCTTTCATTGGTGTATCAGAAGCAACTGGTTGAATTTTGGGCTTCTGAAAAAGGGGAGGAAGACTAGCACTCTTCTTGACTGGCTGATTGATATTTGAAAAGGTGCTTGACCTATTTGATTCTAGGTATCCTTTACGAGCATGTAGCCCATCAGATTCCTGAGGCAAAAGCAGAGGAATATTTTGGGATGGTGATAAGGAAAAGGAATCATCCCTTCTCATTCTTCTGTGATTGATAGGTTTCTCATTTTCAATCTCCAATTCTTTGCCTTTTTCCAAGTAGTGTGGAATAACCATATGATGCTGAGGCATAAGTAATGGTATTGCTTGCTCATTTGGAGCTTTGTTCCTCTAAAGAGAAAAGGAAAGAAAACACACAAGACGATTTCAAATTAGGAATTTAGGAACACAATTTGTTGAGCATCAAAACATCTTATTTCAGTTATGGATGAAATCTAACCTTCGCATAATTCCATCGCTGAACAAAGTGCCTAGCAATGTCACGACAAGGTGGTCCCCAAAGAGCACAGTGGACATCATGCCACGGCATACGAGGATATTTTCCACGATCTAATTCATCTTTCATTGTATCTTCCCATGAGTTTGGTTCAGATTCCCTGGAAAGGATTAGATAAATCAATGAATTATGTGACATTATATACATCCAATCCTGCAAGGCAGAGTTAGACAGAGTAGCTGATATAAGAAGGAAATGAAATCATATTAAAGCATCTACATGAATTTGAATGGGCAACTAGTAATACACCGGTAGATCTCACAGAAGATCGCTAATTATGATGCTCCATGCAGTCTAACAAACATATCCATTCAGCCTTCTAATAAGAATTTCATTTCATTCAAATATTGGATTGCTTTATTATCTCTATACTCCTCAGATCCTGATTCAACGTTGAAAAATAGAAACAAATTTACAAAGACCATTTTTTTTTGGTTTTCATTACCCCTTTAGTTGATGCACACAATTTACCTAGGGTTATAATAGTCCTTCCCAGGCCAGACCAAAGGAGGGAAATCTCCCACTCTGTGCTCAGGTGTGTCATAGCGGCCAAAGCATAAATCCAGTCCTCCGATAAAGCAAATCTGGTGATCAACAATAACTAGTTTTTCATGGTGGGACCTGTTTGTAGTCATGAATTCATATTATGAATCACAAATATATACTATAACTGATATTTCTGGTAAAATCTAAATAATAAAAATTCTATACGTAATAAAGAAGTCTTGGGGAATTTGCATACCACAGGTAAACGCCACTAGAAAAGTGATCAGGATAGCGTAATACCCTCACATTCTCATGAATGCTGAGAAGCTTTTTCTTGCTGTAAATGCTGTTGATTTTCAAAGCAAGAGCCACTTCTTTGTAGAGAAGAATAAAAATCTGCATTAACCGGCCAGCATTCATACCTATTCCGATCCATCTCAACTCTAACTTGGAAAATAGGAAAGTCAAATCTTCATCATTTGTTAGCGTTGTTATTGAGCTAGCAGTTAGGGTTTTGGCATCTAACTCTGATACCATGTAAACATTTGCAATGGCTGTATAACTTTCACAGTTTAAACATCTCAATACCAAAGGCAGTTCAAAACATAATTTTCTTTGCATAATAGAGCTTTCCTTTGCATAATTAATAAGGCATTGTAAAGGTAAAGGCCACCAGTTGAATTTTGATTAAAGGGATACACACCTCACACCTGGCATCAAATTTTTTTTTTTTAAGAAAGAATACCTGAACCCCTTGCTTAGCCTTTGCTTCCAGCAAATTATCAAGCCTTGATGAAGCATGAGAGTGAAAAGGACGCCGCAGATACAGTTCTGGGCACAGCCACCACCCACAAATAAATATCTGCACGAAGCTCTCAGTCACTTATCGGAAACTTGAGAACAATCATTATACTGTGAACTTGACGTCCAAAATAATTTTGATGTTCTAGCACAGCGAATAAAAACCTCTGATTTTGCTTCCTCAATTGAAGAAGAAATGGCCTCAAATGCTGCCTGACCATCTATGAACCATTGAGCCTGGCTATCATCTTCAATCAAACCTCTTGGAGGAGCAAAAGAACCATCGCGGTGAAGATGACACCAGCCTTCAGGAGGTTTTACTCCAGCATCATTTATAGCAGCAACCCAATCTTTAACTTTATCACTGCTCTTCGCTCTTACTCTAATGCTCCGATTTCCAGAAGTCACCTAAACGTTTATAGTTACCAATTAAAGAATCTCCATTGATCTTGAATCAGACATTCTCTAATACCCATTTGTCATTTTATGATTAATAAACAAAAGACTAACAAAGCAACAGAGAGAGAGAGAGAGAGTATTAACTGCCATCTAAAGTCTATTAGACATGTAAGAACAGAGATAGAACATGTGACCTTAAATGAATGGCGTAAAGGGTTTGGTTCAACCATTTCTGTTGCTAGTGATGGGCAACATTCTCTATTCATATCTGAAGCACATAGTGCTTCAAAAACAATAATGTCTAAAGGTTGGTCATCAAAAGGATCTGCCAGAAACGCCAAGAATCCAGGTTTTAGTACAGCCCAAACCTGCATATAACAAAACAGACAAGCAATCATGATAACATAAAACCAAAATCTTTAGTAATTAGTAAGTTAATATAAGGAATTGAAAACCAATGTTCCAATCATAGATTTGAAGAATTTCAAACCATTGTATGTTGCAACACGCATAGTTGTAAATTATAACAAACTCCAAGGCAACAACAGACAGATAAAACAAGGGAAATAATCCAAAAGGAGGGATATGATCTTAGAAACATCATAATTACTTTTGGGAAAAGAAATGATAAGAATCCCATTATTCATACCTATGTCAGAAGGCATAAGCGTGAGAAGCTATAGGACAAGGATGACGAAGGCTAAAGGGAAGGCTAAGATGAATAATTCTTGCGGAGTTTATAGAAGTTATTCAGTTTTGTAGTTGGAGCTATCTATTTCAGTTATTTGCTCCAGTTATCTTAATCTCTTCTTTCAGTAATCTTTAGAGTATTTTCAATTGTAATACCAAGCCTAGAAGGAGAGAGATCATATTTGACCCTTTTTTGTATCAGGAGATTCTCCTATGGTCTATAGGAGAAGAATGCGTTCAGATTCTAGCACTTTGTCTTCTGATAAAATTTTTACTTATTCACTCCTATCATATGCAAATCTTATCATAAAATAAAAGATAATTCCAGTCATTCAATGATATGCCGGTCGATATGGGAAAACATGCGGTAAACCATAATTTATATGGAAACCTAATCTAAAACTGACAACTCCATTCAAACACAGTTGAAAGCCAGGCAAAAACTCTTGATGGAATTTATGTGAAAAAGAATACATAACTTGGTTCCAACCACAGGCATAATCTGAATATAACACAGAATGACAAATCCTTGACACGTTACTAGTGCTTCTATGACCAAGTAATCTGGAATAAAACCCTTGTATTCCCTTTTGGATCTTGTTAAAACTGAATCCCCAGCAAGGTAGCATGGACAATTCAACAAAAATTTTAATTTATGAACTGAAATTTCCCACAATTTTAAGGGGGCACAGCAGTGCAAACCTTAAATAAGTTATTGAATTAATTTATAAAGGATAAACTTCTCGAAAAATCAACCTTTGGATTAAAAGCTCCAATCATTTAGTTAATTCCCATAATTTTTTTAAAATTTTAATATTAATTAGTAAGCAACTTGTACTCTATCAATATTTTTTTAACAACCACAATAGAATTTAAATTTGAAATGATAAGAACTTTTGAAATGAATTAACTAAACTATAGCTCATGATTGGACCATAAGAAAGATGCAAATCATGTTATATCAAATTTATCAATCAGCATGAGAGTATAAAATAGTTTCAAATTCAATTGATGGCAATGTATATTACATGTGAATGACTTCTAGCATACTTAATATTTGAATTGAATGTACGAATTCCACAATGCTGCATAAATTTCACACCCAAATTTTGCATTTACAGGCATCACAACAATTCGACACAAAGATATCAACCCATGTTGAAAGCACAATGCCAGTACCTTTTGCCAGTTGTCATTGCAAATACTGAAACATTGAACAATGCAACATTGTCTACAATCATCATCCTTTGAAATGTCTGGCAGATGCTTCACCATCACATAGTCTTCTTTCAACTTGGATCCATATTTAGGTGAGAAGGATAACTTTGAGGCCTCCAAAAACTTGCAAACCTATACAGTACGCAATACAACTGCATGTTGTAAATGCAGGTATCTTGTCATAATACTACCTCCTTTGGTCCTTCATAAAAGAGGTAGTTGAATTTTTTGAAAGATTAAAAAAGTTAAATAAATTACTGAATTATAACATATATTCTAAAACACTTATGCATATCATAAGATTGTATCTCAGTTCATGAGTGAGGTAAATTAGTTTAGAGAAAAATGATAAATATATCAGTTAATTAGCATCATTAATCTCCCAAAAAATTAACCAGCTCTTATATTAAGGATCGAAGGTAATATTAAGTATATGAATGCTACAAAAATTCAAAGGCAGACTGCTGAGACATGCATGAAGCAAACCTCCGGGGAATTAACGATACTAATATTTCCAAAAAAGTGATTGAGATATCCTTGCATAGCAACCCTCGCTCTGTCTGAGACAGACTGCTGCCCACCCAAGGCTGGCCGTATAACTGGTAAGGCGGCAATAGATGGAACGTCCCTGGACCAAAAATCAAGTAATAATTGTGACCAAATAACTCAATGAAATGCTAAAGAATAGCTTAAATTGAGTTGCAATAATCACCTGTCTTTAGCGCTTTCATCATGATGCAAAATAGTTTCATCATCTACTTCATCATCGTGCACCACAGGTGTGTTTTCTCCTATTCCTAGATTTTGAAGCCACTCTTTAACCTTGATATAATTTCAGTGAACATCACAATCCCAAACATTGCTAGGCAAGCAATATGTCATAAAATAACATGAAAATGTGATTGAAGAATGAAGATAGTTTGAGAAAGTAACCAGAAAATCAATATAAAGATAGTCGGGCAACCCACACCTGCTCTTGCTTTTCATTAAACTCCTCAATAAATGCACGTTTCTTCAATGCAAAATGTAAATAAATCACTTGAGAAGCTTTCTTCACCAACTGCCACTTGAACTAAAATGAAAATGAGATATATATATATATATATTAAGAATAGTCGAGTAACAGGAAATTCAATCAAGTAAATAAAAACACCCTTTATCTGAGGTTTCTAATGTCAAATTCAAACCATATTTAAGTTGTTGAGTACCAAACTGTAAAGGCATATCGTCTTGATTTATCAATCACAAGCTAAATTGGTGGGAAGAAGAAGTCGCCAAATCAAGTTGCAAAAGAAAGGAAACTCTAAAAAGTTAACTCTTAAGCTGAGAAAACCGAAGATAAAAGGCCAAGGTTCGTTGGAGACCATAAAAAACACGGCTTTTATTTCTGATTCCTCAGTCCGGCACAGAATATTGTTTTATTTTCCATTTTTTTGTCTCCTTTTCCCCCAGTGAAGCTACGGCGAATTTACCTACGGTATTTACACTGATACTCATTTCTGGGGCAAGTTATTATATTCAGATGCTCATTTCCTTTCCTATTTCTTCACTTGGATTTACGACTCGTCATTTCACACTTCAGACGTCTAAGCTCGTAAAATGGAGGACTCTCGAAGAACTCCAACAAAAGCACTAGTAGAAAGACAATGAAGAGAGATATGGAAGTCTCAGTACTTGTTTGTACTCAAACTCAATGGTGTAAGAAAGAAGCATGGGACTGATGTCGCCAGCGTCGGGACGAGAGACGGAGACGATGGTAGCTTTGGGCAACTCATCAAAAATCCGAGCAGGCTCAACGCCGCCTTGCCGGAGCGATGAGGCGGGTGACATAATAGTTGGCCGCGGATCCGGTGGGAGTTGAACGTACCGGGAAGCACCCCCGTCCACCGATACCTCCTCCGACTCCGATTCCAACGCCATGGGAATTAAAAAACATGAAGGAATAAAACGACGCCAATGCCGTAGTCCCCGACAGGTTTTTGGATGCGATCCGAATTATGCAGAATCGGAAGTGTGTGATGCTTCCGGTGGGTGAGACAATGGTGTCTTGGGGGCGTGCGTTTGCTGCGATGGTGGTCTAGTCCGGTGATCCATCGTCCCCAGGTGTCAATTCCTACTTGCTAAGTTTAGCATCAGAAAGATTGGACGAATCACATCTTCCATAATCCTTCGAATTATGAGAGAGCCAACAACTTCTCGTAGACTTGGCGCGTGTTTGGCCTTGGTTGGTTTCAGCGCGCATTTAGAAATGAAAACCAGGATAAACATGCAAATTCCGATTAAAATAGTTAGAGAATAATATTAAACATGCAAATGAAATAATATAGAAGTGAGAATGACTTATCATTACCATGAAGCATAGTAAAGCTCCATGTTTCTTAAGTTAATAATTGTGTTCATGTGCCTCATGGCAAGCCGTAAAGCCTTTTTCTTCTCTGTTTTTCCCCCTTTTGGCGTGTGCAAGCCATAAAGCTTGACATTGGACTTCTATCTTATAAGTTATATTATTAAATTTCTCTTTATGAATGTACTCTTATGATTAAAAATCTATCTAACATAGAGTATAATAATGTTATGTGAATTATATAGTCGACTCCATCTGACTAAAAAATTGTTATTGTTGAATGTATTATTTTCCTTTGTTTATTATTATTACGTGGATATTGTTCAAGTATATTGCATAGAAATAAAATTGAAAGTTATTTAAGTTAAAGTTAGTAAGGTTTAAACTTGTTAAAAGTTGCATGGAAATTGAAAAATATTTTGTTTAAAAGTTACAAAAACTTGTTTTCAATAAATCTCCAACAAGTATAGCTTAATGAGTGTTTAGATTAACTTATTTTAAGCAATTATACAAAGTTTCAGATAAGTATGTAATAGGAACTTTATCTTATCTTACATAAAAGTTTCATTTTAAATATTTTTGTAAATTTCCCAAACAAGCGTTATCTGCGACATTGATTAAAATAATTCAAACCGAAATTACTGTCACTATGAAATACAAAATAAATAGATTTTTGGGCCAACATATCAATAATAATATTTATAAATAAACGTTCGGCTCATTTTACTTTATCATTATTTATACATGATAACGAGAGGAGGGGATTATAAGACAGAAGGGGTTAGGACTTGCTTCCCAAAAAATGCTTCTGTAATAAAAACCTCAAATTGATAGATCACCAAAAAAAAAACTAAAAATGATACAGAGCAGACAATGTTTAACCCAAAAAAAAAAAACAAAAACGAGCATACAGATTACAGTAAGAAAACAATACTACAGCTTAGTTCGAATGTTTGATTCTGATAGAAAACAAAATAGCTCCAAGATAGCCACTTCCATCCTCCATCAATCAACCTTCATTCTTCAGCATCCATGCACCGGAGTCTCAGCTCAGCCATCACTTCTTTGTTTTCTTAGCACCCCTACAGGAAAGATAGCATCCAAATATGTGACTCGATATAACAGATGGTCCAAAAAAATTTATACAGTCAGTTGATAGCTTAATGCTTACTCAGCCTGTGGTTGTGATGCTGCTTGAGGTACTCTCTCTACAGGCCCCTATATAGTTCACATACAACGTTAACAAACCAATCAGTTTACGAATTTAGTCCATGTACCAAACATAGCAGCAGACAGGATAAAGTCTGATGAATCACAAGTCTAACGACGGCAAGCAAACTATTAGGTAAAAAAAATGACTTTTTATGCTAACCAGCTGCATTTCAATGACAAGAATATCAAATTGTATCACTATCAATTTCTATAGGTCAAGGAAAAGAGTGGAGGTGGAATTATAGCATACCTGTGCCAACCGCTCCTCTTTCCTGGCCAGCTTTCTCTCCCTGCTTGCCTTGCTCTTAGCACGCTTGGCCTCAAATTGGTCGGACAGAGTTTTCTCTCTGGCCTTTTCTGCCTTGGTTTTATGGATGCTCTCCATTAAAACACGCTTGTTCTTAAAGACGTTACCTTTTACCTTCATGTACATGTCATGGTACATGTGCTTGTCAATTTTTTTAGCTTCCCGGTACTTGCGAAGCAGGCGCCTCAGCACACGCATTCTCCTCATCCACAGTATTTTTGTTGGCAGTCGTGCCTCCCTAGTACCCTTACGCTTACCTTAAATAATCAAAATCAAAAGATCCTCCACTAATGACTTCACTAAACAAAACTGAGCAACAGAACAAACCACAAATGAAAACACTAAATCATACCATATCCAGAATGCCGACCCTTTCTCTTGGCCTCCTTCATCCTTCGAGCACGAGATCTAGAGTGAATCTTCGTGGGCTTCCTGATAATAAAGCCATCCTTCACCAGTTTTCTGATATTTTGTCCTGTTATTAGCCATTACACCATTATTACATACATACCATCAGGACGTAGGCAATATGCGAAGCTACTCGGATCTAACAGATTATGATCCTGACAAGAAGAAACAGAATTTTTGCCAGCTACATATGCAATAAGACATTATTCCTGCCTCAAGATCAATTGGGTGCATGACTAAACTTCCTAGAGAATGAACTACGTAAAATTTGGGCAGTTATCACCTTTCCCTCTCACTCTCTTTCTCTCAATCATAAACAGACTTATCTTTTGCAAATGTGGAAAGCTCAAACAGCTTCCTCAAATGATTGAAACAATTTCATAGCACTATCATTCATAGGTGAGACTTGACAATACAGCTTATGCATGTAAGAGAAAAGTTAAGCGTAATGTCTCATATATCAAAGCAGGCGCGCACATTCCCTCCAAGTGTGTCTGCAGGACATCACAAACTAACCAGCCTAACCAACTATATATAGTTCTAAGTTCTAACAGTTAAACTACTTTTACCAGCTTAATGAACAATATCCCTATCATTACAGAAAAGATTTAACACGTGAATTAGATAGGACAAGACCTAGAAACCAAATTGGCCACTTCTCCCTCTACATTCTATCGCGTATTAACATAAATTGAGAAGAACAGGAAAACAATCTAGTCCGTTTGTACATCAATCAAGCGCACTTCCATACAAGCAACACCAATGTCCACCTCAGGAAACAAGATACAGGCGAAGAAGGAAACAAATAAGCTTAATCCTATAATTGGTTGGCTAAAAACAATTTGCACATGTATTCCAGGTTTCTGTAGGTCTATAAGCGATAAACTGCTATTCTTTTGCTAAAAAGCAAGATATCCAACACCGAACATCGACTCCAATACCAAGAAAGATTAAAAAAGATATATCGATCTTCCCTGAAAAGCAATTATGCAAGATCCTGCTACTAATCTCCAAACTAACAGAAAAAAACACTTCCAATTCCTGATAAGATTAACCATTTCAAACATAAACCTGGCTCAAGACATGTTATCATCATATACATATTTTCTGTGGATCTAGTACAGGCCAAATGCGAAGAGAGAAACAGAGCAAGACAAAAGGAGAAGCTAAAGTCAGATTTCTTAATTCCATGACTCAATACAACGCGTACGCATGTATATATAGTGAGCATTCACGATCACTATTTCCGTTCCCTCCTAACAACTGAATAACAGAGCGTCTAACGAATAATAGAGTGTCTAACTAACAGCTGTCATCTAACTAACTCAGTAACAGTCAATCGACACGTAACAATACTTCCCCCCTAAAGATTGTCCTTGTCCTCAAGGACAGCGCGAGAGATTGGCACCGCGACGGATTATCATGCTGCAAGCTTGTGGAGATAGGAGTTGAATGAAGCAGTATTTGGGAACTGGTCAAGAATGAACGCTGAGTCTTCCCAGGTGGCATCTTCAGGCTCTATGTGGGACCACTGCACCAGAACTTGGGTGGCTGGCAGGAGGTCAGGCTTACCAATGCGTTGCAGGATCTCAAATGGTCCACTAGCATCACCTCCGTAAAAGAGAAGTTCAGTTTGCAAATGTTGAACTTGATTCTGCCATATCTGAACTAGTTGTTGGTTTGCGCTAGAGCGATTAGGAGACTGTGCATATAATGTCTCAGGAGTTAGAATGGACAGACCAGAATAGTTGGACCAATAACCAACTTAATGAATTCCAGTTCGCACCATATTGATAATATCAGTTGCAGAACGAATAAGAGATCTGTCTGACCCGGCTTCTACAGGACCTTCACCAACATCATGTATCCTGGAGTCGTTAGAAAATGAAATAATCCCATCCTGGTTGAAGGATGCATCAATAG
>JANTPZ010001316.1:0-23341 GCA_025593235.1 Vachellia pachyceras | reverse complement strand
CAACTAAATAGATAATATCCCATCTTGTATCTTTTATTATGAAAAATATGTCAATATTATATATATATATTATATCTTGTTTTCAAAATCTTCTAACTGGGAAAGAAAACAAATAACTGGGAAACTGCAATTACTGAGAGACCTAAAATCTTCTATCTTGTTCTATAATAACCGAAAATAAGAACTGCACAATCATATCTCAACTAAAAAGACATATCTTGTATCTTTTAATTATGCATCCCATATTGATTAGGAAGAAAAGGTTCTGGGTGGTATATAAGCGAGTTCACACCTTGCCTTTATGAGTTAGCTTTTAAGGGCAAAAGGCCTGGTTTGTGATATCGTTTGGTATCATAACCTACCATCGTCTAGTTGGTTGTGATCTTGCTCTTATTTCCTACGTTGCGATGACCCTTGATTTAAATGGGTTGGGAATGATGCGTCCCTCATCGGTTAGGAAGGGAAGGTCTCAGGTAATATATAAGCGAGTTCATATATCACCTTCACAAGTTAGCTTTTGAAGACAAAATACCGGGTTCATACTACCGTTAAAAATATGTCAATATATCTTATATATATTATATCTCGTTTTTAAAATCTTCTAACTTGGAAAGAGAAAACAAATAACTGGGAAACTGAAATTGCGGAGAGACCTAAAATCTTCTATCTTGTTTTTACATTTCTGCTAACATGTACGGAATCTTGTTTTCAGAAACATACGTGTACGCATACACTAACAGGCTTTGCGTAAACAAATAAAGCTAACCTCTGATGTGAGAGTCGTCGGAAAGCAAACTGGTAAGTCGCCGGTAAGAGCAAGGAAGGCGAATAATGAACTGGAGATTGCTGCAGAGGAATGCGGGAAAGAGCAACGGCTAATCTTTCGAGTATCTGAGAGAGAGAGAGTGAGAGAGAGCATAGGATGAACCTGACGCGTGTGGGTTTCTAATGATTTGGTGTAGGATATAAATAGAGGCTTTAAGTTTCAGCAGATATATTATAATTGGGATTATAAAGATTACAAATAAAATTTAGAATTTGAATTTTAAGTTTATTGATAGATAAACTAAATTGGATGGATATATTATATAGATATATGTATTGCATTTTTTGTTTTGTTTTGTCAGCGAATCGTAGTTTTCATTTAAAATAAAGATTTATTGAGAAAGATCTTAAAAAATTTATATAATGTTTTATTTATATTTTTTCATTTAAAAGATTTATTGAGAAGATATTGCGCCGTGAAATCGGAAGGTTAATTATTACATTTATCAATACAAATAAAAAAATTTGTGGTATGTTTTCAAACTCTTCTCCCTCGGCAAGTTTTTATATTGTCAAATCCCAACTTATGCTCATGAACTTCAGACAGAACATGGTTTTGCTCTACTAGAGTTTTAGGATACTTTAAAAAAGTGTCTATAAGAGTAAGGTATCCACTCCTTTATAAGATGTGATTCGTTTCCCTTCTCAATCGATATGGGACTTCACATCCATCCCCATAGGAATCTAGCATTCTTTGTAACATCCTTAGCGAGCCTTCTCTTGTAAATATTATCTCTTTTGTAAACATGGTAGGGTTTTATTCTTCTAAAGTTTTACAACACTCCAAAAAATGCGTTTACAAGCGGAATATATTCACACCCTTATAACGTGTCTTTATTTCCCCTTCCCAATCGATATGGGATTTTACACACATTTAATTATCAAAGTGCCCAAACAGGATATATCTACTTAGAAAGTACCCAGTTGTTTTATATGATTTTGCTTGTAGAAACTAAAATTTTAGATATATCAGCTAAATATTTACCTGAAAATTGTATATATCTTAATAATAAGACACTTTTGCCAGCAAAATTTATACATTTTATTGTTTTAGGAGATAATTGTCTTTGTGAACATAATCAATTTAATTGGAATAATAGATATATGCTTACAAAAATAGGAGAATTACCTTGGAAAAGACTTTTTGACATTTTGGGACATATAAATATTCTCAGAAAAAGATAAAGAAGTTGAATTTAATAAAATAAATCTAGAAAATCAATTACAATTAGGACATTCCTTGGACATACCACGTAGTATAAATCCTTTTATTTCTTATCATTAACCTATACATAGTAAAATTCAATATATTTTAAATGATTTAGAAAAATTTAAACATAATTTTTTATTATTAAACCAAAAGATAAATAAAATATTAGATATCTTAGGATAAATTCTAAAATGGAAGATCTAAATCTAAAATGGAAATAGAAGTGGTAGAACAAAACGATGAATTATATACTATATGAATAATATAAGAAAAAATTCTAGGGATCAAACACTTAACACAGATTTAACCATTATAAATCAAAATATCCAAGAAAATCACAAAATTATTTTAAATATGTCTTACAAAACCTATGACTTTTGTTACACCAGATTTAAGATCACAAACTGAAACAAGTTAATAAACTAGATTAATCAATAGAAAGTATTCCTTGTAAAACATTCTAGGATTAACATTTTTTGAAAAACGTAAACCTTATAAAATACTAGAAATTAAAGTTATAGCTAAAGTATACTATTAGTCCTTTATATTTGCGTCAGGTTTCATTTTAGTTCTTTAAGTTTAAAAAGTCTACTTTCAATCCCTCAAACTTAATGCTGTTAGTTTCTCTTAACGGAAATTGCTGACTCATCAAATTTAATTGATGACTGTGTACTAAAATGTTGAAAAAGAATACTCACACTTTAATTTTAATTTAATAATATAATAAATTTGATATTTTAAATTATGTAAAATAAAAAAGATTTAAAATAACAACGTTAAATTTGATTAGTCAACAGTTTCCGTTAAGAGATACTAACGGCGTTAAGTTTAAAGGACTAAAAGTGCACTTTTTAAACTTAAAGGATTAAAATAAAACCTGATGCAAATATAAATAATTAAAAATATACTTTAGCCTAAAGCTATTCTAACTATAGCTAATAAGGAACAAATGGTACTAGAAAAATTTTAAATGTCAAATCAAGAAAAATATTCGATGGTAAATAAAGAAATTATAAAATGAATATTTAGAAATTCTCAAACAAAGCAATTAAAACAAACAAATAGTATCAATATTGCTGACTTACCTTGTAAAAACCAAGTTCAAAAAAGGAAATTAAAAGAATATCAATAAAAAGTAAAAAAATGTATCAAAATTTAAAATCAAGATAGATAATGACTAATAAAATTATAACTTTAAGAAATTTAAAATCAAAAACACATTATATTTTTAGTACAGTAAATTATGAAGTTTACACAAGTAGAAAATATCATGCTATGATAGATACAGGAGATGAAACTTCTACAATAAAACAATATGTATTTCCTGCTAATAAGTGGAAATTAATTAAAGAAAATATAAATATTTCAGGATTTAGTAATATTTTACAACAAATAAAATATAAAGTGGAAAATCGAAAAATACAAATTGGACAATATGAGTTAAATTTAGAAAAAGCTTATCAATTTAATGATTTTAAACCAGATATTATAGGTATAGACTTTATTAATAAATATTTACCTTTTTGTCTTTTTGACAAAATTGTTTTATTTAAAACACCATGCGAACATAAAACTACTGCAACCAGAATTAAGCAACATTATTCAAGAATAGGAACTCTTTTTATTAAGAAACAAGGAAAAGAAACAAAAAAAAATATTTACCAAATAATATGCAGATAAACTTAATTGAAGAAACTTGGTAAAAAAAAATAATAATGAAATTAATAACTTAAAACTGTAGTGATAATCCTTTACAACATTGGCATAAATCGCTAAAACAAAATTACATCTTGAAGAATTAAACAAAGAATCATAATATAAAAATTGAAACGAAACCTTTCAAATTTACTCCTGAAGATAGGAAAGATTTTTTACAACATATTGATGAATATATATCATTTAAACTAATTCAACCCAGTACTTCACCTTATTATAGTGTAGCTTTTATAGTTAGAAATCGTTCCGAACAAGTTAGATGAAAATCTATACTTGTTATTGATTATAGAAATTTAAATAAAGTAGTTATTAAAGATAAAAGTCCTATCCAAGATAGAGATATACTCTTTTACAAACAATAAAGCAATATACTTATTTTTGTAAATTTGATTGTAAATCTGGATTTTTTTTTAAATTAAATTAACCTATGAAAGTAAGAAATACATTGCTTTTAGTACTCTTTATGAACTTTATAAATGGAATGTACTACCTATGGGATTTCATAATAGTCCTGAAATATTTCAAAAATATATTTATTCTAGACTAATCTCATAATTAAAAAAGAAATGTATAGTATATATTGATGATATCATTTTCTATAATATAGAAAACCATAAAGAAGATATTGAAACATTTATTGATTTAATTATTCAAAAGGAACTATTATTTCTCAAAGAAAACTGAACTTTTAAAAACAAGAATAAAAGCTTTAGGCTATATAATAGGTGGTGGACAAATCATTTTATAGCATCACATTATTTCCAAAATTATGGAATTTCAAAAGAAAAACTGAAACAATTAAAGGAATAAGATCCCTTATTGGTATTCTTATTTAAGTGAATATATTCCTCTTCTTCCTGAAAAAACTAAAAAAGGAAATTTAGGAGTATAGACCTTAAAAGACCAAGAAAAGTTTGAGCAATCAAAATTAGAATCAAAAAATTTACCAAAGCTCAAAATTCCAGAGATAATAGAAAAATGGATTATTTATACTGGCGCTGCGGATGAAGCACGGGGAGTTGTTTTGTATTCTTTTGATGGAAAGAAAGAGGTCTTAACAAAATATTTATCTGGAAAATTTACAAAAGCTCAACAAAATTATGATTCCAATATTAAAGAAACTTTTTAGCAATTTATAATGCTTTAAAGAAACTTCAAGATGATATGATGAAATATCCAATAGAAATTAGAATTGACAAACACAAGCAAGGTTGAATAAAAAATTAAAACCTGTACAACAACAAATAATGTTAATTAGATGGCAAAATTTTCTTTCAAATTTTGATATTTCTATTTTACATATAAAAGGAATTGACAATACTTTTGCAGACTTTTTTAAACATAAATGGAGGGGTTGCAGAATTTAGTCAAGGATAAGATGAATGAGGTATTAAAACCCATTCAATCTGAATTACAAGCCTTAAAGCTTGAACTGCAGACTTAAGACTTGAAGTGCAGTCTTTACAACATTTGTTGCCATTCCAAAAAGAAGTTCAAGATTTATTAAATTGGCAACAGAATAAATCTATAGAACCTACAAAATTTTGTTCAAGTCTTGTTGATACACTTGAACTCATTGAAGATAAATTATGTGCTAATATTATTCAATCAATGGATATTATAGTAGATAATTTATCTGAAAAAGTAGAACTTAATATGAAAACTCTAGAAGTGGAGAAATCGCAAGCAGCAATTATCCTTAAAAAAAAGTGTAGTATTTATGATCCAACTATAAAACTTATGAAAATACTGGGACAAGCTCAACCTAACCAATCTTTTACTGGAGAATCTTCTAAACAGCTTGAAAACATAAGCCCTCTAAAACTTTTGTCCAAATAGCCAAAGAAAATCCACGAAGCTAATTATCATATAGTTTTAAGAAAAACTTGTACCGAAAAGTCTTTACAAACCTAATATATTATTACATGTCCACATAATCTCTTCAACAAAATTCCATCCTTAAAGGAGTCAATCCACAAAAAGGATTAACTCTTTATCATTATGGCCTTATTCAACAAATATATCCAAAAGAAGATCTAGTTGAACTCATGTGTCTTCCTGAACCTATAAAATTAGCAGTTTTTGCGTATAAATCTGTGGTTTCTTGAAGACAAATATTTATGAGATTTTATTATGCTTTTCTTGAATTTTGGCAAGATCAATATATGGCAATCAGTACTCTTATTAAATTTGGCTTGATTAAACAGCCTTTATTGCTGACACTTAAATTCAAAGACTTTACTGAAGAAACTATCAAGGCTATTCCTAACAAAAGATCCAATGGATTTGTGACTATAATTGAAGATCTAGAAAAATCTTTCTGTGGAAAAGATTCGCATTGGACCTATTATACAGATGAATATTTAGCAATTTATGCACCTAGCAGAACTTCAAGAGATGCTGATAAATTAAAAAGGATGGTGTAGAAAGATTGTTGCCGACAATAATTATCAAGCTTCTCCTACGTTTAAAAATGTAGTTTGCCAAAGAATAAGACAAATTGACATAAAGCATCATTGTTGCAATTGTCAAACTTGACCAAAAGACGAGCAGACCATATATTCTACTAAGGAGATAAGATCGTCAGACCTTGTTGACTTGTAGAAATAGCTTTATTAAAGTTTGCTAGAACTTATTGAATTACAATTTTATCAAAAGTTACTTTATAATTAAAGTTGATGCACTTTGCGCAGTGGAGTTCTTTGTCTTTATTGATCATTAAGTCTATAAAAGGAACCTTAAGAATTTAGGAGATGACACACCGGTTTGCAACGAAGTTCTTACTTGCAAATCTCTCCTCTCTCCCTTTTTATAATCCTTTGTACAAAGTTTAACAAGTGTGGAATAAAAGCAAAATTCATATAAGTTTCTTATCTTTGTTTTAGAAATTTTCATTTTATTCATTTAAATTTTAGGGGTGGGGAAAACTAAATCCATGTAATTCTAATATTCACTTTCCAAGCTCAGAGAATCTTGTTCAATATCAATCATTGGCTTGAACGTTTGAATACCATATGTTAATTCTAACAATACGGGCATGTATATGAATAAGGCGCTTATAAGCCTTCGGGAGCAAATGAGTCAGTGGGTCTAAAGGCTGTTTTATTTATTATTTTAAGCCGTTTGACCTAGAGTTGCTCGAATTCGCCTGGTTCCAAATTCATATAGGGAGATCTCAATAAGAAAGACTTAAGGTATGGTGTTCTTAGGTAAAGATATATGGTGTGTTTGGGTGATTTCCAAAACCATGGTTTTGGAAAAAGCAACCCAAACACCCTCATTTTTTTCACGATCACATTTTTTTTTTACCCAAATCATGGTTTTGCACGAGTCATCCAACCACTTATCTTTTTCAGAATATGAAAATCATGTTTTGGTTGTGAAACCATGGTTTTCCAAAAGAAAAAGGCTATTTTTTTCTTCATTTTTAGAAATTATTTTTCAAAATCTATTATCTAAAGATCACTTTCCTCACATAAGCAATTCTCCAAAAGCTAATCCAAATGTACATATAGTTTTCAAAATGACTAGCTTGCCTCTTTCTCTACATGTACAACCAACCACTCTCTTCTAGTAAATCTTGAATGGCTGCCACAACCATCAACGAAGACATAGTTGCAGAAATCCCAAACTATATCCGAGTCTATGGAAACGGCACCGTCGAACGTCCCAAACAGAATGCCGCCGACGATTGACGACCCTCAATCCGGTGTCTCTTCCAAAGACATAGTCTTCTCAGACGAACCCCCAATCTCCTCTCTCCTTTACCTTCCAGAATCCACCACCCAATCCCGCCATGACGCCCACTGGAAACTCCCCATCTTGGTCTATTTCCATGACGGTGGGTTCTTCGAATCCGCCTTCTCCGTTGAGGGAGAGAGGGGTTTGGTTCTTTGAGGATGTGAAGAAGACGAGTTGGAAATGTTTGAAGAGGAAGGAGAAGACCATGTTTATCGAATCTTTGATCCTAAATCTAAGAATGGCAAGAAAATGACCAAACGCATGGCTTCTTTCATCACGAAGGAAGAAACCGAGACGGATTAATGGGTTCAAGTTGGTGTCAAGTTACAGAAAGTTGAAAGTTTCTGCAAGACGCTGACTTCTTTTGTAATTTTGGATTAACCTTTTTTGGGAAGTGATTGCATATTTGCATTGTTGAAGGTTAGTGCTTGTGGAATCCAAGCAAGCTTTTACATAAATTTAGATAATTTTTTTTCTATATATTTATCTCGAACCTCATTGATTACTTAAAATAAATCAATTCAAACATTTTATATGAGCAAAAGAAGTTTTATTTGTTCTCGTGAAAAAAAATTTGTTAAGTGATTTTGGTCAATAAAAAAGGTGGACAGCGTCAAGTTAATTTGTTAAAGGAAAGATTCACAATGCGTTCACTTTGTGATAATATGTATTTAGATTAACAATAAATACTATTTTTTTAATTTGACTTACAGTATATGATGTAAATATTTGAAATAAGTTATCTTGATTTACATAATTATACTTTTGTAACACTTAGCACTTTTTTTAACAACGTTAAATTAGTGAACAGAAAGCACACTTTTATAAAATTAACGCATAAAAATGAAACAATGTATAAAGTAAAAGGATTATGATTGATGTTACCTTTTATATTTGTTATCCCAATGACTCTTAATTTGAAATTTGTGATTAGAATGTGGTGGGCATGTGATTACGCTACAAGAAATGTCTGTGCCATCAGGAACATATGGTCACAAGGAGAAGTGCCCTTGCTGCAACAAAAGACCAAGGAAGGCAAACCCAGATGCCCTCAATTTTTCAAATATTATTTCCCTAAATAATTATGAAATTTTATGTATGATGATCTTAATTACGCATTTCTATTAATTGAATGTTACGATCACAATGGCATTTCAACACCTTTAAAATAAGTTCATTGAGTTTTTCTTCTTCTTTTTAATAATAAGATAATATTACTCAAGGAAGTATATCAAAAGTTCAAGAAGAAAATCTAAGGATCAACATCCTTTGTCAATCACCACCCCCTAAAGGAAGGGCGGGGGTTGATCTATGATATAATAATATTCAATCATACTATGAGACATCTCAGCTAAGTAATTCACTACATATATGTTTTTTTAACTTTATGGTTAATCATAACGTGTCAAATTTATGTGAAAATCAGCTCTAGCATCTTCAACAATATTTCTAAAAGGATGATATTTATCACACCCTCAAGATAGCAAATTAATAGCTTCAATGCAATATGCCTATATAACAAAGGTCCTACATCCTCTATTCAAACAAAGGCGAAGACAATTAATTAACCCAATAATTTCATATATCACAACAAGAACTGGGATGAGTTTGTAGCTGTACCCATCAATCCATTGGCCATCCTTTCCCAAACAACTCCACCACAACCACTATTGCCATTAATAAGGACAGACTCATCCGTTACTAACTAGACATAATCACCACTGAGATTGTCCTTATTAAAGAAAGACGAGTAAGAGTTACCATAGAAATTGCAATGGCCCACTAAATCCTTGTCCTGGCAAGCACGAAAAAACTCCTCTGTGCATTGGTTTGTTCCTCATTCATGGCTTCTCCGAACACTCTATTACATCTTGAAGTCCAAATGTCCTAGCATATGTACCCAAATAATGTTGACCATTGAACCTTCTATGTGTATCGTTGACCCGCTTCATGAGTCATGTTCCACCAAACCCAATAAGCTTGAGTAAGGTAGAAGAGTTCCTACCATAGTTGCGGTGAGATGACTGATTTCCACTTGTCCACAACGTTGGTGCAATCTCATATCAGATGCATTGAATCCACTTCCTATAAGCATCCAAACGGGCAAGTTGCTTCTGCCATCAAACCCCGGTGCCTTCGTAGTTAAGCAGTGTGAGCTCTGCCATGTGTGAATAGCCACATAAAGGACTTTATCTTCTTTGGAACTGACAATCTCCACAATATTTTTCATATGTTGTCCACTAGTTGTTGCGTACCTGCAAGAAGAAAACGATATGTAGATTTAATAGAAAAACAACCATCAGTGGATGGTTTCCAATAGAATTTGTTCTCTCATCTTTCCTCACAGGTGGGTGCACAGTAGAGATTTGATCAACCATATCCAAAGGCAAACAATTCTGCATTCCCCTTCCATCCTAGTCACCCCTTGAGTTAACATGATCCGCTACCATTTCATTACGATTAACAAAAGCCTCAAAACTTGGGATCAAATCGATAAAAGGTTGGTTGAGCGAGGACCAGTTCTCAAACCAGAAGGAAGTAGAAAGACCATTGTTGTCTTCCCTAATCCCTTCCTAAAGGAATTCCACATTGGTGTAATGCCTCCCTAGGTTGCCGATGAGTTTCTTCGCTTATTCACCTATGGAAAAGGTAGGGAGCCACAATTGTACTTCGCTCTCAAAACCTGGACCGATAGGGGCTCTTGCTCAGTGATAAGCTTCGTGCATAATTTCAAAACAAACGTCTCATTCTGATTCCTCAGATTCTTGGTACCTAGTCCATCATTCATCTTATCAAGGTTTACCTGGGGCCAAGAGATGAGATGCAACTTCCGGTGATCATCTCTCTCATCCTAAAGGAATGTCTACTCTGTTTCTCTATATCTTTTAGCAATTTCTTAAGAAGGAACACCGTTTGTATATGATAAGAAGGCATAGTGGAGATGACTGCACAGATTAAGGTAGCTTGGCCAGCAAGGCTAAAGTTTTTTTTCCTCGCAATCCGACGTCAAGTTGAGTTATTTTCCAAAATAGGTGCAAAGAGAACATAAGATTTCCCAAATCGGGTGCAAGGTCCACCCCCCATTCGGTTACTCAACTTGTGCTCTCTAGGGAAATGCACATTTCTTTGTGTTTTTTAAAAGACAAGTGCATGTTTCATTCTCTAACCATATATAATACTTAGTTATATAAAGTACTCTTTCAGCTCTCTAACCCTAATACAATTAGTACGAGATGATGACATTTTGCGTCAATCATAGTTAAAAAAACCGATTTAAAACGGATAAAAACTAAAATTCAATCAAATTATATAAACCTCCAATGATGTTAAACCCTTTTTAGCCAACAGCTAAAATATATGTCAAAGCCTTTTCATCATACATTGGAGGTTTAAAAGGATACCATGGTTTTGCCTCAAAAGTGGAAAACCATAGTACAAGCTGAGGCAATAGTTTTGGCACATTAGTATAGAGTACAAGCCTTTTCATCATCCATTGTAGATTTTTCTCTAACACGGTTCAACACCATCATGTGATACCATCTGGCCTATTTTTGATGACTTTATTATGTACATGGATGGTCATATAGGTTTTTGTAGGCAGCATAGAACTATGACATCAGACTCGTCTTTT
Source organism: Vachellia pachyceras (assembly GCA_025593235.1). Taxonomy (NCBI): domain Eukaryota; kingdom Viridiplantae; phylum Streptophyta; class Magnoliopsida; order Fabales; family Fabaceae; genus Vachellia; species Vachellia pachyceras. The sequence goes on along the minus strand of JANTPZ010001316.1, from coordinate 12,218 downwards.
GAGTCATGATGAGATAAGCTACATACAGAACTGTGTAAAAGGCTACTCCATCAAGACACGCAACCACATAAACATGCATCTACTCTGTAAGTAGCATAGGAATCTCATTATCCACTGGAGCTGGAAGCTGCAACATGCAAAAGAAAATATTTGTACAAGTTAGTATATTATGTATTTCAGAGTTTGATATGAAAAGGCTGGACAAACAGCATTTAAATAATGATGAAGCCAAGACTTGGGAATGAAAAAGGTTCAGAGACAAGCATGAAGGCAGTGAAGGGGAGCTGGAAACAAGCTGCACAAAATAAGTCATTTTAATGAATCCATCAACCTCAACAAGGGTATGCAATCTAGTTTTTGGAAAATTTGTACATTTTCAAAACTGCAAATTTGCAAAGGGGATCCAAGGAAAAATAAGGTAAATAAGGGATTAAACAATGTTCCACGAGCTTGTATGTTTTTTTGGCTGTTGTGGTTACTGGTGCAGCTGCATGAATGGTTCATAGTATTTAAGCAGATAATTTTTCCATCAAATGTTATTATTATTTGGCCTCAAGATCAGCTATTCCAACAACAGCAGTTTTTCCAGGCTGCAAGATCAATGGCCAGATGCCAGCATAGAGAAGAATCTAAGCAGAGAATGCTTAAGAAAACTTTTCCGGTTCAGTCAACGAGGGACTGTACTTAACAGCTAGGCGATAAGCCCAGATATAGGCACCTTATTTGATTTTCTGCAATCACATACATCACATTGTTGAGTGCCATGCATGCTATTAAGGGTAAATTTGTCATTTTGTTTTCTTTGTTATCTAAACTGATAAACAAATCATCATAAATCAATGGGATGTATGTTCATACCTGCATATTCTCATGGTAACTTCAGCTAGAGGACAAACAAAAAGTTTCAATATGCATAAAGGAAACCCTAAATCTCACAAAATTTATCATTCATTAATTGAATGACAGCAAGGCGCATAGGTTAGAGAAAATTATAGATCCAAAAAAGACAAACCCAGAGACCATACGTGATTTCCGACCTATAAGCATGTGCAATGTGATATGTAAGACTATAACCAAACTTCTTGCAACTTGCCTCAAGCGAATACTACCTACTATCATCTCTCCTAATTAGTGTGGTTTTATGCATATTGCTCAAGAAGTCATACACACTATGAGAATTAAGAAGGGCAAGAAGGGATTCATGGCAATTAAAATAGTCTTGAAAAAGCATAGGATCGTTTGTCATGGGAATTCATTTTCAATTGTTGAGGAGATCAAAATACTGGAGTCGATTTTACAAACTATTCAAGCTTGTATCTCTTCTGTCAATATGCAAGTCCTCTGGGAGGGTAGAAAGACAACAGTATTTTCTCCATCACGTGGAATTCAGCAAGGTGACCCACTATCCCCTTATTTGTTTGTCTTATGCATCGAAAAGCTGGAACATTTGATATAGGAAGAAATACACATTGGCAATTGGAAACCCATTAGATTGGGTAAAGAGGGCCCTCCGATATTGCATCTTTTCTTTGCAGATGATCTCATATTATTTGCAAAATCCAACACAGATCAATTGGATGTAATTAAAAGGTGTATGGACACCTTCTGCTAGGCATCAGGACAGAAAGTTAGTCAATCCAAGACTAGGGTGTTCTTTTCATCGAATGTACACATAGCAAAGGCAAAACTTCTGAGTGATCGGCTGGGTGTTCAAAGTACAATGGATTTAGGCAAATATTTGGGGATCCCTCTTCATCATAAAAGGGTTCGCAAGGAAACTTATCAATGTGTTCTGGATAAGATACAGACACGTTTAAGCGATTGGAAAGTCAACTCTCTCTCTTTAGCTGGAAGGCAAACGCTTGTATCATCTGTGCTCCAGTCAATCCCTCTTTATCCTATGCAGACTTGTGAGTTTCCTGTGTCCATCTGTGATGATATAGAGCAAACCACTAGGAGCTTCTTATAGGGCTCCACAAGAGATAAGAAGAGGACACATTTGGTGGCGTGGGATGATGTATGCCGAAATAAACAGAAAGGAGGTTTGGGGGTGCATCATTTAACTCTTCAAAATAAGACTTTTATGATGAAAACCAGATGGGGTTTAATGAAATATCCAAAAGTAATATGGGTCCAAGTTCTTCGAAACAAATATCACTTTGGCGCAAATTTGATCCCCAAGATAGAAGTTAAACGACCGAACCCAAGTCTTTAGAGGGGATTACGCTATAATTGGAAGGCGACTCAAGGTGTTGAACGAGTAGTATTGAGGAATAGGGAAAACGATGTTAGGAGGGTGATTTCTCACTTAAATCAGCTTACCAGATATTAACCCAGGATGAAACTTTTCGAGCCCCTTATAGAATAAAATTTGGAAGATTTAGATGCCTCAGTGTTGTAGATCGTTCTTGTGGCTTGCGATTAAGGATCGTTTGCTAACAAATCACAAACGGATGCATCAAGGAATATGTACCTTGGCAAACTGTGTTTGGTGTGATCATCTGAAGGAAGACACCCTTCATGTGCTTTAAGACTGTCCCCTAACTAAAGCCTTATGGCTATCTCTCATTAAACCATATTACTTTGACACTTTTTTCAACTGCAGCCTCTAGGAATGGTGTTCTCTCAATATAACTGTGCTAGTGGGTACGAGAGAGAACCACTGGAGGGAACCTTTTGGATTATTATGTTGGCTTTTGTGGAAATGAAGAAATGAACGAGTTTGTGAAAATTCAATCCAAAGCACTGACCAAATTCAGATAAGAGTTAAAGCAATACTTCAAAGCCTGGCAAAAGCAACGTTACATAACTCCAACATTCGTGGTTAGGAAGGATGGATGGCGGTACAGGCTGGATGGCGGTACATGCTTCACATCTGGGCAAGCAAACTGCGGGGGCATCATAAGGGATCAACAGAGTGCAGTTTGTGAGGCCTTCTTGCTAAACATTATGCACATTTTGCTGAACTGTGGGCTTGCTTTATGGGCATGCGTCGTGCTTGGGATGGTGGATTCAAAAAGGTACTGATGAAGAATGATTTTCTGGAGGCTATACAATTATTAAGAGAGGGGCAAATGAGTTGCATGCTTATTATGAGCTTATCATGTATGGTCACAAGATGCTCAAGAGAGAATGTATGATTGAGATACATCACTGCCGATGGGAGCAGAATCGCATAGCAGACTCACTGGCAAAGAAAGCTTTGTCACTCTCACCTGGTCTGCATTTTTGCTTTTGCAAGATCCTCTCTTGTCAGTACATTCTAGGGTTCTGTAGTTTTCTTTTAATTTCTACTTTATAAAAAACAGAGAGAGAAAATTATAGACTGTCAAAAATTCAAGGTTTAGTCATTTGCTATTAGAACATATACAAAAGATATCATCAATATCTTCCAAACTTGGATATACACATTGTAGATCCCAACTCAGTTGTTAGGGTTCGTCAGACCTCCTCATCATTTCATCTGTCCTATTTCTACAGCAATTTTCCACTCAAAGTTGGAACTGATATGGTGTTTTAAGTCACAATACAGAAAACGTGTGCATCACGTATTGCGATACAAGTTCAACTTGAACAGCCTGAATGACCAAAAATCTAATCCATGTGAAGTAGAAACAGAGCTACACATCTAATCCAACCTTTTCACTTGCTAGCCTATCAATCACAGATGACAGAACCTGAACCACATAATGGACTTCCTTTGTCCTAACTTCAACGTCAAAAAACACAGAATATTAAAGGTAAATTCCAATTAAAAAATCAATGTTTCTTTCAACTCGCCCGATGGGTTAAGGGTACGATCTATTAACCTAAACAGAATCCTAATCAATGTTTCTTTCAACTCGCCCGATGGGTTAAGGGTACGATCTATTAACCTAAACAGAATCCTAATCTCTTCAGAAAAATTACTGGAATTAAATGATGTTTTGACATCAAAAGTGTCCTGTTAATCATAGAATACTTCAAACACTATTACGAAACCATTCTCGTTAAATTAAAATGTAGATTAAAAAACATAGGGAAGTTACGTGGTAATCAAGCAAGCATAAGAGTATTTAAAAGACGTTCAAAATCATGGAATTTCATTTTGGGCCCCAACATACAATAAATAGGAATATCCCCTGAATAATATCCAATTCATCGCAAAACCAAGTAGAAGATATTAGAACATAACCAGCAGAGCGCTGCATACCTCGAAGACCTGTTTCAAGGATCCAAGACATGAACCCCTGACGGAATCACGGCAAGAATGGATAGTCTTGAACTGATCAATACCGAGCTTCTTGTTAAGGATCCCGACCTGGAAATAGATGCTCCCAGAAGGCGGCAAATCGACCCTGATCTCGTCAACGTCGAGCCACAAGAAGAACCGGCGCACTTGGATGCCGTTTAGGTCCGTGATGGAACCATAGCTGAGCTTGCCAGTGATGGTGGTATCGTAGTACACCAAATAATCAAACTCAATATAGCAAGGCTTCGTCAGCTGCACGACAAAACGACCATCGGAAGATAAGGAGTAATCGGCGACAGAATCCGGTAAAAGTCCACTTGGAAGGCCAAATTTGGGGAGGATTTCGTAGACTGTTGGGTTAGAATCGTCGCGAAGAGAAATAGAGAGAGAAGGAGAGATTATGGCGAAGAAGATCAAGGAATTCGTAAGTAGAGTCAAATCGAGAGGGGATTTAAGGCTGATTGCCATTTCTGCAGAGGACCACTGAGAGAATTCAGAGAAGACGAGAATCGCGCTGCAGATTCTGTAGACTGCTCTTTTCAGACCGAAAGTTCTGGAATTTATCTTCAAGCAGCGAATCGTATTTGACACATTTTTTAAAAAAATGTGATTGACTTTTTAGATTCATAGTTTTCTTGAGTTTTTTTTTTCATTTATTATACTATCTGTATTTATTCTTCATCTAGTAAAATTTTAGGGAGAACAATGAGAGATTCATTTAAAATTAAAAATGAGTTTTAATTATAAAAATAAAATTGAAAAATATGCATTAATTCCTTATAAATGATTTATATTTTGAATCAAATCATTCTATTAGAAATGTCTTGTATTATAGACTACATGGAGTGATCATAAAAAAGTCTGGTTAGTATGAGAAACATGTAACCACAAATTAAATGAAAACAAATTTATAAAGTTCACTTGTTATTAGAATTTTTTTATATAATTGCACATCTGGGCCTGTTTATAAGATATAAATAGCATAAACTATCTTATCCTATTTATAAGTCACTTTATTAAATTTTTTATATAAATATACAAATTTACTCTTCATTTATTTTGTGTTGAATTTTAGTATAATTTACATTAAATAGAAATAAAATTGAAAAGCTATTAAATTTTAAGATACATCTAATGAAATTTCATGTTTTTATTAGCAGATCTAAAACAACAGATCAGCTAACAATATTATTTTATAAGAAATTGTAAGTGGTTGCCCCTCAATTTTATCTCCCATCATAAATGTAGGTATGGATAGGGGGTTTGCACTTTGAATTGATTTTAAAATATATTTCGAACACATTTTTTTCATCATATAATATAAATGATGTAGGTTTTAGAATTATATAAATCATTTAAGTTTATAATTTAAAATTTTAAAACACATTTTTAATTACAAATATTATAAACACATTTATCAATTACTTTTTACAAGTTTTATTTTCGTATTTTATAAATTGCAAATGGAAATAAACATGGTATTCCAACATGTTTTGAAAATTAAAATTAAACGTTTTTCATAAGTTTTCAAAAACTGCTTCAAATGCTTTTTTTACAGGCTTCAAATTGTTATTCCAAAAAGAATAAATGACGAATATGATATATCCATGGAAACAAAAAAACATTGAAAATGAGAGAAATGACTATAGTAAAAACAACAAACTTTTAAATATTGTGAAATATTTGCAAAAGTGAGAGAAACAATAAAACAGTTGTTTTTTTTAAAAGAAGAGGAGAATTAATGGATAATAATACTGTGTTGAGTCTTTAATGACATTTGAATGAAAAAACAAACACACTTTTTTTTAACTAGGCCAAGCACACTTTTTTATAAAAACCCATTTTCAACGTCACATCATGCTCGTTTGCATAAGTAGCGATAGAAATAACTTGTTTATAAAAGAACTTTTAAAAAAGGAATTTTAGATAGAAGTTAGATGATATTATATGATTTATGATGGGATTGAAAGTAATATAAATGATTTTTTGTGATATTAAAAATTTGTTTAAATAAATATTTAAGAACTAAATTTTAGTGAAAAGTAATTTAAAAGATATGATTCTCATTAAATAATACATATATATTATTTAGGTAAATTTATTTGGAGGTCTCAAATAAGGAATTTATTTAATGAATGATCTCAATTTTGAAAATATTTATCAAAAGGTCCCATTGACAACATGAGGTGTTGTCAATACAGCGCATGATGTTGTCAATGTATAGGACTTCATGTTGTCAATGGGACCTTTTAATAAATATTTTTAAAATTGTGATCATTCATTAAATAAATTTTTTATTTGGGACCTCCGAATAAATTTTTCTATTATTATTTATATGTTGTGAGACTGTTCCATGAAGAAAGAGCTCACAGTGGCCATAGCGCAAGAAAGAGGAGCTCGCCGTGGAGACTGCTACTTCTACTTGAATCACCTTTTTGGGCCAAAAGTCAGCCTAAAGGATATCCTTTTTTTTTTGCCAACAGCCTAAAGGATATCCAAACAGAAGCAGAACGCTAAATCTCATTTTGAGCCTCATAATGCACGTTATCATCTACCAAACAGGCCCATTATCAAAACTTAAATGCGTGTTTGGCTAAACTCTGAAAAGTATTTAAAAAATACTTTCACATAAATTGAGATAAAATTTCTCTAACATACTTATCTGAAATTCACTAAAATCACTTAAAATAAGTTAATATAAACAATTAGTCAAACCCCAAATTAGTAATCACTTTCAAAAATTAGTACCATATCAGATTCAACCAGATGATGTGCTTTTCAAGACATTATGTAAAAAAACATGAAGGAGGAAGACACCATTTTTGACTACAAGAAGGAAGGAAAAGCTTCAGAAAGTTTCAAGGTAAGAGGTTCCACTACCCAATCCTATATATATTCTTGATCCTTGTAACCTCCTCTACACTTTTAATGGATTAGTTTTTTTTTATTATTAAAGCTCTCCTTTTGATGCTGAAAAGTTAGGGTTCTTGAGAGTGAAAATGAGAAAGAGAAGGATCTAACTCAAATAATTGGTACCAAATAACTCTATGCAAAATAAGGAGTTGATTGGTGTATTTTTGTCATGGTTTGATGCTTGAATGAATTTTGGGAAATCAAGAACTCTGGGGGAGTTGCTATCCAAATTTTAATTTGATGAGGAAGATTTGTTTTCAAGCTAAATAATGCATGAGAAGTGTTTTGGGGATCAAGAATATGTTGTTATACATGATGGAAGTTTGAAAAATCACAAATTCCCTCCTTGTTCTGTTTTTCGGCCAAGTTAGAAAATAATAGGAGTGTGATTTTCATGATTTTGATACTTCCATTAGCTTTATAATGGAAAATTGTGTAGGGTGGAGGTGAGAAAATGATTTTGGAAGCATTGGAAATCATAAGAACATGTTTACAAATTCTAGGACTTGTAAGAGTTCCAGAGGAGAGTTGTTGAGTTTTTAAAGCTTTCATTGCTTGGTAATAGCTTGAGATTGATGGTTGTGATGTTGTATTATATGTAGGAAATTAAACCATTAAAAAGCCTTCTTGGAAGGAAGAGAAAGAAAGCTTATAAGTTTCAAGGAATGTTAAGAAGTAAAGGTAGCAAAACTCCTAACTTCAAGTAAAGTTGTAATGAAAATGTTTTGAAATGTATGAATGACTCGATGTTGAAAATTTGTGATGATGAGTGTTTGAATATGTGTTCTTGATTTGCTATGGTCATATGCACATTATCTAGTTTGCACATTTCATACTCTTTTAATCACACACTCATTTACAAAGATTTGTCATGCATTTATATTGGTGTGTTAGTATGTTTTGCTACTGGAATTTCAACAAAATCTCATTCTTTCCAGCTAACCATTTTAGGTGGAAGCACAAGTAAAAGTAAAGGCAAGTTGCATGAAGAGTAGATGAAGCATTATGTTACTTGTTATTTGCCAAGTTGCATGTTAATGCTTTGTGCACATGTTTATGAGCTTTGGAATATTTTGTAAACCCTTAAACCTCTACATGATAATGTGTATACATGTATGAATGCATGTGAAATCATGAGATGAGTGATTATGGCAACAAAAGGATTCCACAAAATTTCTAGAAAATCATGAAGTTTTGGAAAAGGGGTTCCAAGACCATTAAATGCACCTAAACTTTGAACAGTGAGAAAAAATAATAAACTAAGTCCAATTAAGCTGAAATTTTCTAAAAAAAATAGTTTATATGGTAAGCTTTGAAATGAGTCCAACATTATTAAATTTGGACATTTGTACAGAAAATTATGATTTTTTTTAAAGTAAAGAGAAAAACCAGGAAAAAAGAAAAACAACCATATGTCAAAGTTCCAAATATCAAATTATATTGTCTCAATTGCAACAGGAACACAGCTAGGGAGTTATAGTTAAACAATTTTTGAGTTATAATTAAACAAAAGCATCGGATCTGTTTGTTTCCATTTTTTAAGACAGTTATTTTTAAAATCAAGAAAAACTTGTATGGTATTTATTTTTTTAACAAGTTGTTATTTAAAAAAATAAAAAATTGTTTTAAAAACTAAAAAAACAATTTTTAGTTGTTTTTTTCTTATTTTTTATTTAAAAAATTGGCAAATTTGCTTCCATTTAAGAATTTGAGTTGTTAACGAAACTTTACCATCCGGCATGCATCTATTTATTTTTAAATATAATTCTTAAAGCAATTATCCAAACATATCTTTTTTGTTTTTAAAAACTTATCATTAAAAACAGTTTAAAAAAAAAACAAAACAAACCATGTACATCATATTTTGAATTTGAATCCTTGTAACCATTATGGATTGAGTCTAACAGAATATATTGATCATCACAATAAGCACCGGCAAAACAGGCTGTTCCATAGGTTACGGGTTGGCCCATCGTAACCCGCGAGCTTTATGGATTAGGCTGTGTAGCCCGACCTTTGGCAAGTTGCCTGTTAGACGAGGCCCTTCATTTTTTTATATTTTATTTTTTCTTCAACTTCACATCCACCTCACACTCTTCTCTCTCCAACTATACCCATTTGTTATCTCTCTCCACATCATTCTTCAGTGCATATCGGAGCGCCATGTGTACCGTCCTCATCGCTTTTTATTATTACTAATATATATTTTAATATATTATTAATAATTAATATAATTAGAATAATTAATATATTTATATAATATATTTATATATTAATATTTTAAATTTATTCTATTTTATTTATTTTTTATTTATGAATTATTGAATTTTTTAATAATTAAAAAATTCTAGCCTCTCCATTCTGCAAGCATATATTAAAAAAATACTTGAGATACAATTTTATAGTGATTAATCATACAGCAATAGCGTCTTCAAATACCTTCCGCTTCCTCTGAAACTGTGAAATTTGCTCCCCATGGATAACCATCTGGTCAAATGGAATTAACATGCTGCCAATTTGTGTTGCAGGGTAAGCTCCAACATGAGAGTCAGCAGCCAAATCAACAAATGTGTTTTTCAATGGAATGTTATCATTTTGTCTATGAGCAGAAGATAAAAGATGATTCTGTCAGCCTCGCTAAACCAAAAGATCTAACCCTAGCACTAGATTCTGATATCCATATCCATAAAAAATAAATAGAATAGAATAAATTTAAAATATTAAATATATAAATATATTATATAAATAAATTTTAAATATATTAATTATTATAAAAATTCAATAATTCATAAATAAAAATAAATAAAATAGAATAAATTTAAAATATTAATATATAAATATATTATATAAATATATTTTATTTATATTAATTATTATAATTATATTAATTATTAATAATATATTAAAATATATGTTAATAATAAAAAAAGGGATGAGGACGGTATGCATGACGCTCCGATATGATATGATATGCACTGAAATTGATTCCATCACACTCATACCATCCCACACATCTCATTCTATCACATCAAAATCTTTTCTCCATTGTTCCATTTTATTCTTTCCAACCAATTTGATTCCTCTCTCTCATCCCTCTTCCTTTTCTTTTCCAATTTTTTTATTCACTCCACACTCCAACTCATCTATTCCATCATTTCCTCTCTTCTTGTCCTTTTCTCTTTTAATTTCTCCACTCCATCACATCATTCATTTTCAATTTCTCCACTCTTCTCTCTTTTAACACGCCACGGTTCCAACAAAAGCAAAGAAAGACAGTAAAGACCTAAGAATAGAGGAAAGCAGAGCTTACAGCCTTACCTTGATGGCGATTTCTTTATCATGCGATGAAGACGGGTTTGGTTTTCATATTTGGGAGAGAAGAAGAAGATCATTAAGTCGAGGGCGCTATCGTTGACTGAGTGGGAGGGGCTGCACTGAGGAGGGTCATTTTATTTTTTGGAAATAAAAAAAAGATGGGTTAGCCCATATTAGCCGTGCTACATCTGGTCTGTCCCTGTGCTGCCCAACTTTTGAGCTCGTGGGTTGGTAGGCTCAACCCATTTTACCAGTGCTACTCACAACATGGCTAATGGGTAAAGTATACTTTGGTGACTGCACCATGTATGCCAGATGTAAACACTGCACATAAATCTTGAAGCATTTAATGAGGAAATTACACATGCGAGAGAGAATGTAAATAAGTTGGAGAGAGGAATAACGAATTAAATAATATTAACAAGTATATTTCTCTCCAAAAAAAAGTTATTAAAAAAATACTCCAAACAAGTTTTATGTTTTCTTATTTTAAAAAACAAGTTTTAAAAATAGAAGCAAACACCCCTAAGTCTCTCCTCATAAAAACTTGTTCCTTGTTTTTGGTTTTATTGAAAGAGAGGGAAGGTTATGGGTTTTTAATAATCCTTTATTCAATTTAAGAGTGAATGGGAGAGAGGCAGGGCTGATAATAATCTATCATTCTACCATTATCATTAGTTTATATTTATATGTTATATATATATATATTACATTTTTATATATATGTTATATAAATAAATTTACACCTTAATTATATTAATATAAGAATATATTTTAAAATAGAAAAATTAATAATTTTATTTGTAACAATATTTTTGTGTTTTAGATTATTTTTATCTCCATGTTAAAACCCCAGCTTAGAAGGGACCAAAATGAGGGCAAGAGACCGAATACATGAATTAGGGCCCAAGCACATTTATAAGTGGGGTGCAAATAGAAATAAAGTAGAGTATGGGGCATGCATGTGCAATGCATTATTTTGTATAGAAAGGAAGTTACATGATTGATTGTAAGAGAAGAAAATTAGCAAATAGACAAAAGGTTAATGATGTAAATAGCTGGCTTTAGTTTATTATTTCTGTGTCACTGTACGTACATAATGTTCAATACAAAGAATCATGAAAATGGAAAGATAAAATTGAACGAAGAGGGTTTAAGTTTTTTATTATTGTTGTGTCACTGTACGAACATATCTCATCTCCTAAAGGTTTAGTGGCCCGGTTTGGAACCACTTTTTGAAAAATTAAATGTGCATTCAACAGTATTTTTCCGCAAAACGAGATAATCACATTCACACATTTACCTTGTAAATAGTAAAAGTGTTTCTCCACCATATCCCTAAACTGACTCAGTATCTTCTAATAAATTGGACTTGGACTTCTTCTTAGTTGTAGGCAAATTAACTATATTCCTAATTGTAAGCATATGCCTTATATGGTAGGAAGACGAAAGGCAGTGGTTTGCATTTTTTGGCATACACTAGAAATCGTGTAACTCTCAATCCCTCAATTGAATTCGAGACATGTCTAAAAGCCAATTAATAGGGCAATCAAGTCAGAAACCGGTGACTCGATAAGCAATCTCATCCAAGTTAAGAGGTTGAACCCAGATCATAGCGACTTAATCTAACTCGGATCAACCCACCATAACCAGGCAGTAACTTGGTCGACCCGTGAGTTGAGGGATCGGCCGAGTTACTTAAAAAAAAACGTCCGGCGTCTGGAGGGGAAGGAAAGAGAGATGAAGGAGAATAAGGAGG
>JANTPZ010001314.1:0-13213 GCA_025593235.1 Vachellia pachyceras | reverse complement strand
AACAGGGATCCCAAACAGTATCTTTAATTAAAGATAAAAATATCAACATCTAGAACGCATCAACAACAAAAGTAGATGATTAAACTTAAAAAATGAATTTGATCTCATAATTGGCAGGTGAAGCAGGGTAGTTATCATACTATCAGTCACTTACCAATCCATAAATCCAATCCAGGAATGTAAAAAACTCCAAAATAATAATATATTTTTTTAATAGTTGCCTATTTAAAAAATATGGGCTACCCGCCAACCCGTCGGGCTAACCCGTCATGGGTTTGGCCCATATGGGTTCGGGCCAAAATACCCGTATCAAAATGGGCCTCATTTTTCAAAACCCAACCCACCATGGTTATGGGTTGGGCGGGTTTAGCCCGTGGGTAAAACCCGTATTACCGGCTCTACATACGAGGGATGAAGTAAAATGAAGTATGTCTCTTCCATTCACATCTCACTCCTTCCTCCTCTTCCTCCCATCCTTTTAATTTTTTTTCTTTTAGTACCAACAATTGTTGATACTAATGGAATTAGCTTTAATCCTTCAAGCATGTGATTTTAAGTTCAAATCATCATTGAACTTTGAATGGTCCAGATTTTGATCTCCTCTTTCCCTCTACAACTTTGTGTGCTTTCAAGTTTGTCTGCACTATCAGATTCGGTATTAGGGTTTGAAATACAACAGAAACACAATTATAAGAAGTCATCATGTGTAGAATCAATATAATATTATATTGTTGATGACTTGTTCACGACGTAATTTTACTCTTTGTATTGTTTTTTTTTTCTGGCTGCTCACTCTTTATATTTTATACGACATGCGATATGGTAAAAATTTATTTCTATCGTTCAACTAATATTTTTATATATCAAATTATAAAGCATATCAATTTAAGTACGATTGGTTTGATGATAACTTAACTGATGTTGTCAAAATTAATAAACCCTAAACTATTTTTTTTGTCAGCTGGTATGTAATAATATTAAACAAGGTGTTTAGGAATCTCAAAACCGTGAGGGGTTGCTTGGTGAGAGAGATTTGAAGGTGAAAAGAGGGGGGAGAAAATTTTGACGATTTGAATTTTAAAAAATTGAAGAAGCACTACTAAAAAATGACGTTTAGCAACAAAAAATATATCGTTGAATGGTTATTTTCTATCAGAAATTGTTCATTTAATAACAGAAAATATTAGGGACCCTTGTTTTAGTGACGGAAAATAACCATTTAACGACGGATTTTTCGTCGCTAAATAATATTTTTCTGGTAGTGAAGTGGCTTTATACAATATTGATAAAGATGATGTACAAGAATGAATAATTAATTGAAAACTTTGAACCTTATTTCTCTATTTTTTAAATCCAGTTCAAATATTTTCTGTCGCTCACTTTCCTCTCCCTCCCTTTGTACCAAACAGATCCGAGATTGCCCATAAATACATGTTAAAAGAATTAATTACACAGCACTACCTTATACTCCTCTTGTCCTATCATAAGTTACATTCAACATGTTTTACATAGATTAAAAAAAATTTTAAATTTTACCAATTATACTTTAAAATTAACAACTTTTCAACTTTATTCATATTTTATATACGATATAACATACAAGAGAAAAGTCAGCATATAATAAATAAATGATAAAATTGTGCATTTATAGAAAAAATTAATGAGATGACTTATAAATAAGATCAAATAAAATATTCTCTCCATGTCGTATAAATATAACAAGAGGGGTATATTTTTTACGTATAGAACATATTCTTAAAAGCCTCATATATTTTTCAATTTTCCCTTCGAACGGCTGGACCTGTAAAATCAGAGTCAGTATTTATTTATTTTAGTAGTTAGAAGAAGGGGAGGGATAATTGAGATATGGTTTTTGAAGCAGTTGGTGCGGAACTAAAATGGGAAGTGGGTGAAGAAGGGGCAAATAAAGATGCTCGCAATCATATTCATAGCAAAATATAATTTAATTATAAAATCCAACTCTCCTAATTCAATTTCCCTTGCCTAATTAAAACCTCTCCAATTTAATTTGTTTTATGCATGATGGAGTGGTGAGAGATAATAAATAAAAGCAGTTGATCAATTTGATTTTAATTAAAGATGTTCCTCCATTCGGCCATATAATACATGTCATTCTAAAAGAGTAGCTTCGTTCATAATATAAATTACTTGCGTAATAATTAATACTCATTTTTTAATCCTACCATTTTAATTAATGTTTAACTGTGACTCGCTGTATTTCTCTCTCCCCTTTAAAACCTTATTTAATGAGAGTAAATTTGGGGGAAAAATGCTTCAATATAATTTAAGATATATATTAAAAACTAATTAACCACCATTTTTTGTTTAGGAAGTGATTTCTATTATTATAGATAGGAAGAGGTACGTAGAGTAATTAATTAGCAGGGGGATTTAATTAGGAATACGATGAAGGGGGTGGGGCCCATTGACAGTTAAAAATGGATCTAATATGCAAAATTATGTCATGGAAACAACATACATGTCACATGCTGTATAGCCCCTCCACTTCCCTCCCTTCTTCTCTTTCACTCCACCACCCCACACCCACCCTTCTCTCTTTGTTTTTTTTTTGAAAAAAAAATCTTTTTTATCTAAATCCTGGATTCTTCTCAACCCTGATACTTTTTTTTTCCTTAAATTTTTTAATCATTTATATATTTGAAACATAAATAAAAGTACCCTTCTTACTTATTCAACCGTGCAATTTATTATTTTTGATGTGTTGAACACACGTTTAAAGCCGCATCGTTTTAAAGGATTTTTCTTTACAGAACCATAAAATAATTAAAAATTACATCATGTTATATCCCTAAGATGTCAACATATCAATCATTTTATATAGAATTTAACTATCATTGAAAAAAAACATTCCCACAGATTTCAATATTATACAAGGGATGTTAGAAAGTGAAACATCATGGGCTTCTTGTTCACTCAAGAAGCGGTGTCGTTGTTAGCCATGTTACATCCATTACTTTTGGCCTGGCTAGGATGATATTGGAAAAGATGATTAATATTAATATTATTAATTAAAAAATTTAATTAATTATTAGTTAATCCTTATTAATTAATTATTAATTTCTAATTTAAATTTCTTATTTAGAGGGAAGGACCCGCGTGAACAGTGCTAGATAAAGCAGGAGCAAGAATGTCGGCTTGAATAACATAAACATTGGTAAGAATCCAATGCTCATATTCGTACAAGTTAAAAACTCTTATTATATACTTACCTCGCATACAGTAAATCACAAATAATCTTTATTGCTGATTCAAACATGTATTTTGACGATCTTCTTTTCCTGACTTGACCCTTTCTTCCCTCACATTAGAGATATATTCCCTTTTGATTTTAGCCCTTGGAACTTTCTAAGAGTGTTTGAAAATATTTATGTTTTAGCATTGAAAAAACTCTCAATCTGCAACTTAGTCCGCATAGACCATATTACAATTTCATGGCACTGAAAATATCCAATGTGTTTCGTAATCAATTAGTCTGCTTGGAATTTTCTTGGTTATATGGGATAATCGACAATAAAAAAAACCATTCGATGATGTAACATAAAATCTTAAAGCACCCCACTACAAATAAAAAGTTAAAACACACTTATATATATAAATATAAATGAGAAAGTTATTGATTTGTTTGAAACGTTGAATAGATGAGTCTAAAGGTCAATCTATAATCAGACATACTTAATGGCCTTTCATTTATTTGAAATTTCAAAACTTTATCCCCAAAGCCTCCAAAAAAAAAAGATTAGGTAGCAATTTTTGTCAACTAGCATTGGCCGAACCCAAATGAATTAGCCTGTAGCATATATATGATCCGTGTGTTTATTGTAAATCCATAATCAAATTAATAATAAAAACTCTCTATCCTCTTCTTCCAATCTCTTCGTCGTTTTCTATACTCGTCAACATGTGTGTGCGCTTACACACACACACACGTGTAGACGCACATCACGCGTCTCTCTACACGTCAAAAGTTGAAAACTCGTACATAATTTCTTACATCTTATTTATTTAAAATGTAAAATTATACACCGATGTAAAAAAAATTGTAATGGTATAATCTAAGATCAACTAAAATATTCTATTCAAAGAGAAGCGTAAATCTGGTGTTGTGACCGTGTGTGTGAGAGTGTGCTTTGATTTTTGAAAAATTTACAATTAGGTCGTAAATAAGATAATTAATGAATAAAAGATCCCAAAAATTCACAAAATTACCATAAGGTCTCAGGAGCAGCTGCTAAGGTTGTTAATGAAGGCTGATAACGTTGTTAATAACAACCTCAGCAGCCACTCTTTTAACTTTATGGTAATTTTGTGAAACTTTGAGACATTTTATTTATTAATTCTTTTATTTAAGACATGAATGTAAATTCACTCGATTTTTCAAGCTAGCGAGGGGGCTGAATGTATCGGACATCATCCTAGAACTAGTCCAAGGTTACAAGTTTTACTATTTCTGATAACAATATTAATAAATATTACTATCTTATTATGTGTTTGGGTTCTTTTCTTTATTTTATTTCCTTTTCTTTTGGGGTTTATAATTTTAAGAGAAAAAGATTACACGTCGTTTAGTGTGCGGTTCGATTGTGCAAAGCGAAAGGTATGAATCAAGGCGTGTTTTCTCAACCTCCAATAATGCTTCACATGGCCACACGTCTTTACACAATAGACCGACACGTGGATGTCCGCCATTGGACTGAAATGTAGCCTCGGGTTTATTGAGCCTCGGATTATTATTATTGCTTAGTGCACGCCAAGAATCTTTTTTGTAGGTCGGGCATAGTGGAATTGCTTGGTTTTGAAGTTTGTTATATTTATTTCCTCCTCCTCCTCAAATAATTATTTTTCTTATCATCAAATCATACATACGTTTATCTCTTCATCATAATTACTATATCAGAAGTGGCCCATGCACGTGCCCATGTTCTATTTCCTTTATTTAAATAATAAGAAAAACATTTAACGATGGAATCCAACGAAAATGATTAGTTTCTCATAAGGTGTAAAATCAATGTTTAAACTCATGTTAAGAGAGATGTTTGACGGTACATTGAACAAAATTACTTCTAGTAGCACGATACATTTAAAAACAACAACAATAAGAATAAAATTTTATCCAACCAAGTTAAATTGACCGCATGAATCAGATGATGTCATTATAATATATCATAAATCAAATATGAGATACCTACATTTAACTAAAAAGAAAAGGAAAAAATATATGAAAAGAATCTCATTTAAAAATTTTATTATCAAAATGGTTTTTGCATGTTTTTATACATGAAAAGTTTTAGTATTCACGGAAAATATATGCATACTAGCTCTAATTAAGATCACCCGGCCCTCTCCATAAAGCTTTTTAAATATGAACCTTTTCCACCAATGTTGTCTATTTTTTTAAAAGATATTTTTATACACCTTTTGTACGTGGTCTCTCCAATACAATTTCAACCCCTCTACTCTCATCATTTAAAAAAAAAGCCTAATTGCTAAAATTAATACTAGCTTTATCTTTTCTTGCCTTATTGTAATTCTATTGGTAGACATGCATAGCTTTTCATAATTAACACACTGCATAGCACTTTTCTAAATATATATTTAATTAATCACTTCTTTTTTAATTCAGAGGAAAAGAAAATGTAAATATATATATATATATATGATCAAGCTTTTTTGTTTTGCTTGAGAAAATAAACCTATTATCCCACCATCTGTATCCCTTTTATAATCTTTTTCCTGTTCTTTATGTTATGCTTAACAAAACCTGTCCTCTTATGCCTTCTTCAACCTATCAGATACATATAAACATGAACTTAGATTGCGCTTAGATTGTATGTTCACTAAGTTCTGTCTCCTCTAGCTGTTGTGATTATTAATGTAAAAAAAATAAATATATGTAATTGAGAATCTAATAAGATTGTTGTTAAGAAAAATTCTTTTGATCCAGTGAACATATAATTACGAAAGGGTAAAGAAATAGAGTTTAAGAACAATATTCTGTATAAGTGCGACCTTGATATATCTTTTCATGATTTTTTTAATATTAAAAAATGAAATTCGAAAGAAGAGCCTGGCTAATCTTAATCTTAAGCTATTCATGCCATAATTATTAGCTAAATGAAATCATTTTTTTAAACAAGTGGGGAAATTAAGAACTTGATAGTACTTAACATGATGCATTATTATTATCATTATGCCGCTTGAAAATGCTAATTTTTCTGTTGTTTGTACTTTGGAATGTATTGACAAAAGTACACTGTGTACGAACATAAAATTTCAACAAATAAGTCAATAAATAAATTCCAATGTAATAAAAAATAATGAAGTAAAACATTGCCTGTATCACCATCAAACAATATCTTAGTTAAACAGGAACAGTAGTAATTAACTTTGAATCCTAATTCCTTAATTAATCTTCCAGACCCTTTTTTTCTTTATTATTTCACACTTTTCAGACCACTACAAGATTTCCAAAGGTTTTTTTTTGCATTATTTGTTAGGGTTGAGGCATGAATGAATGAAAGATAGAAGAATTAATAATAATATATAGAGGGAGGCAATATCTAAGTAGTGCTTAAAAGTCATAATTAAGGTAAACAATGTGTCATCACAATGATTATGGATTATATATACTTTATATTAATTTAATGCACCAACTGGAAAGCAAAAGCCGACACACACGGACATTCTTCCATCTGCTTATAGTCATTGTTACTACATATACTCGTATAATTATTAATTCTAAAATATTTAATATTATCTTACCAATATTTTAAAATTAAATTAAAGCATACAAAATTTTATATTGTAAAATACATGTGCGGTGTTTACTTTTTTTTATGAATTTACCAGTATTTAACAGTTTTTCTAGATCATATTATCAGATATACAAACAGCCGACTTGTCTGAAGAATGTTGGCCCACAATAGGAAACTTTTACTACTTCAGAGTAATTATTATAACTGTATACTTGGGGTTCAAACATAAAATCACCCATTAAGCTGAAGCAACTTGTAATATCCTCAAAATCATCCCTTATAGATATTGTTCATGTTGCAAATAGAATATGGTTTTGCTCTTCTGAAGTTCTACAATACCCTAAAAAATGTGTTTATGAGGGAAATGTATCAACACCCTTATAAGATGTGCTACATTACCCTTCTCAATTGATGTAGGACTTCACATAGCTCATTACCAATTGATTCAGTGCTTATTTGGATCACAATGAAAATAAGTTATTTTTTCAACGTGATTAGTTTATGAAATAAATATGTGAGATATGTTTTATCAATACAAACATGTTTTTATATCAGTAATCCGAATAGGCTCCGTGGGGTTGCAACGTACACACTTTGAAAGTAAGGAAGATAGGAAAGCATAATTTTTCAAAGTAAATTGAAGGGTACTAGCGTGACTTAGTCAAGAAAATGATAATAAAAAGAATAAGGATGCGAAGGGAGCAGGAGAGTTGGCCGACACGTGTCAGGAAGTGGCACGTTGATGTCGTTGCGTATGGGAGTGTAGCTCTGTCTCGGTGGGCGCGCGCTTACCCAAGAGAATCCAAAGGAAGCACGTATGCGGTGACGCACGTGTTTTGGGATTTAAATAATGGTTGGCTCTAAAGTGAATAAAGTAATGGTAATCGTCCATAAGCGAAGCTTAGCGGGTAAACTAAAAATTAAAGATGAAATTAAGTAATTAAATAAATAAATTTAATGGGTAAAATAAAAATAAGGAAATAAAAGTTTTGAGATTTCGAAAAGATAGACGGGATTGAGATTGAGATTGAGATCGCTGATGCACGCACATCAGCACATGCGCCGCACCTTTCCCTCCACTTTCTGGCTCACCACACGACGTCGTCTTTACTCTCCCTTCATCCACCAGGACATCACCGTCTTTTCCCGTAAATAACCTGCTATTAATATGCTGTAATGAAATAATTCATTTAATTTTTAAAATATATATTAAAAAGTCAACCAGCTAGTACTAATCATACACATTTCATTCTTGGCATCATTCTTACAATAAGAAACCTTTCGTAATTTAATTTTTTAAAATTGAGGATTTTTTAAGTGACTTGCATCACAAATTGGAAGAGGGTGCGAGATTTAAGAAATGTTATGTATAATTGAGGGTAATTCATAAGTTACAGCATGGAGGTGAGATATGAATAGTAATTAAAAATTCAGGAAAAAGAAAGAGGATGTATTTAGGAGGAAAATGTTTTTTTTCCTTTTTTTGGTTGGGGGGAGGTGGTTTTGAGGTTGGGATGATTAAGAGGATAAATAATAGAAAAGGGATGGATTTGTGAAAAATATTGACTTTGGGGAAGGAAATGGGAATATAGAAATAGGGAGAAAAGCGGGTGGGGACCGGTGATAGGACCAGAGAGCTGATTCCAACGAATGCCAGTTGTCCATCACAGCTCACCCCACCTTTTGTTTTCCCACCCCCCTCCTCTCTCCCTCCCCCCCCCCCCCAAAATCTATAATACACATACATTCCCATATCACTATCCATAATTAATCAACATTAAGACTCTAATTAAAACTCACCACTAATAAACTCTCTACTACTCATCCTGATACAGTAGTGGACTGGCTAGATCATATGGTAGCCGAATCGTATTTAACTCCCGACAACCGATACGATTAAAAAAAATGTTAGATACCGACTGATTCAGAAAATAATAAAAAAGGTAATATGAGAAAATTGCAATTATACCCAAGAGAAGGCAAACAATTGTGTCTGTTTGGGAAAGCGGTAGAGAAAAACTTTTACGTAAGCCAATGTAAATATGTGGAGGAGATTGTCTTGTTTTACGGAAAAACACTGTTAAAAATACTTTTAGGGGGTTGATAAGCTTTACCAAACGGACACATTTATGAGATTGGTCCTGATGGATTGCCACTGTGCCACCTCCATTGGTTATCAACACTTGTCAGACATTATTTCTCTTCCTTTGAACCTAATTGCAGTTCTCCCTCTATTCTACAAGGTTCAAGCACCCATTATATCATTTACTTACAAAGTTTATTAATTGTAGAGGAAGCCAAAATATTAGTCTTTTTTTTTTTTTTAAAAAAAGAGAGGAGTGGAAAAGTAAGGGAGTGGCATTGTATGTGACCATAATTTGGCCAATCTGCATAATTGGATAATTCAACCTACGGAGTTGAATTCAAAATATGTTGCCCCTCCCGCATACCCATTCAATATCAGGCTGTGCCATCTATTCTTTCCCCATCCCTCTCATCCAATCTTCTCCATGCAAATCCAGAACACCCCCAAGAAAAAAAAAAGGGTTCATTTAATCTCATATATAAATAAATTCCACATATTTTTTCATGTGAATATACAATGTTACACTCTGTCGGTTGTATATCATATACATGTTGCCTTTGATCGTAAAGATATAACCTCGATTACTTATAGTGTAATTCACGTTATAAACAAATTTTTATATTAGAGATTGCATAGAGTATATTAAAAAAAATATAAGATTGGAAGAAGGGAAAATGCCGACCGGAGCATAATCTTGTTTAGCCAAAAGTCATATGCCTGCTAATCAAGATTTTTGGTTCACCATTAATCAAATGCTGACACATGCAAGCATAATTAAAAAAAAAGCTTTGATGTGATTTAATAATTATATTCCCACCCCCATTCTCTTTTTCTTTTTTTAAAATTCAATGTGAATCCCCCACACACACAAAAAAAAAACACACACACACTCCTCTCACATTTATTTGATCAATTAAGAAGCATGCATATGAATGCCCAGATTACAATTACAATAAAGAAAAGGAAGGGAAGGGGAGAAAGAAAAGTTTGAAATGATTATGTATAGGAGAATCTACAAACAGTGGTACGCTAGAAAATTGTGCTCCATTCATTCCTTCCTTCATCTGCCGACCTGTCTTAATCTTTCACACACCCCTCTCCCTCTCTCTCCAATTAATCCAGATATTATTATTTTAATATTCTCACTAAGCACGGTAATTTGACCGTCATTTGTCCTTCCTTATTCACATTTTCGTTACTGGGGCCAAAGGATTACATTTGACAAGACAGTAAAATCAAAGGGTGGGGGGGCAAAAAGGGCACGAGCCGAAAACGCAAAAGAAGATTTGGGAACCGCAAAATGGAGCTAAATCTACCCTTTTTGACTTGAGCGTTTCTTATTTGAACCGTGTTTGGTTGTAGTAGTAGTAATAATAGTTATTATAATTAATAATTAATCAACTTTTAATGATCATAATTCCCCTTTATCGTTACAGAAAGAAAACAGCTACTACGTTTGCACCAAAATTGACCAGTCAAAGGTCACATCGCATGAGGTTAAGCTGTCAGATTAACTAAGCTGCCGAGTGCCCAGAAAATAAAAACACGGGGTTTAGCTTTTTAATGATTCGTGCTGGACCAATGAAAACTCTCCATTCAATGGAACCGCGTCGCAGGTGACCACAGCCACCGCCGAATCATCACGAGTAATTGACCAGCCGAGAATTTGGAATCCATATCCGACGGTTCACAGAGACGTATGGGTAACGGAGAACTCCTTATCGCTTTCTCTTTCTTGCCTTTTTTACTCTGAGTCAGCGACCCCGGGGGGAAGGAGGGAGACGGGAAGGGAGATAGATTTGATTCTCCCGAGTCAACACGTGGCCAGACCGGCGGTTACCGGCCACCGGTTCCGTAACGGCGACTGGCACGGCCAACCTATGATGGGCCCACCAACCACCGCCTCCGTCAGTTTCTTTCTTTCTTTCTTTGTTTTTTAATATTAATGTTAATTTCACGGCAAACAAAAAAAAGTTAAGGAATTGTTAAATTATAAATTAGGATATGATTTAAGAGAGATAAGGCCATGGAAGAGGGGTCCTCTATTGAGATTTTGCTCCAAACCTTCATTTGGCTCTGCACGGAGAATTTCAAGGAGCAACGGAGAACAAAGAACGCCAAGAACGGAGAGGGTCTATAGAAAGAGAAAGGAGTTTTTTTTTCCTGGGGTAATACATGTATTAGTGTGTGTTAGAGAGAGAGAGAGATTTGAAGATTGTTGTTCAAATTGAAAATTGCCGATCGGGTTCCTTAATTTTTCTTCTTATCCAATCCGTAAGTCTGTTGCATTCTTATTTCTGGTTTTGAGCTTTCTTACGAACGGGAGGATTGATAGCTTGTGAATTGGATTTCAGTGAATACTTTTAGAGATCTAACTAAATTTTGCTTTCTGCCCGGTTCCGAGGAAAAACGATTGCTGGGCTGTATTCGAAATTAACTATTTTACTCTACATTGGAATATTGGACTGGTTTCTTGTCGCTTTCGATTCAGTTAACTGAATTCGTTGCTGTGAGTTCAATGAAGTTCGAATTGTTTGCGCTGTTTTGCTTTCTGGTATCTCCCCTTTGTTGACAAATTTGGTTCCGCATAAGGCATTTACCTTTGCGCCTGGGTAATTTTGCTGAATGGATTCTGATCTGTAGTCTTGTTTTTATTTCGTATCGTGTTTTGGTTTGAATTTTTAGCCAATCTTGCGAAGGGTATTTAGCTTTCTGTGCAGATTTTCTGTTTCTGAGAAGAAGATGAAAAGATTAACCTTTGAATCTAATTTCATCAATTGTTTCAATAGGTTCTTCATTTTGACCGAGCTTCTAGGGAGTTGCGGTGCTCCGATTGCTGCTCTCTCTGCTGTTTAATTTGTTTCTTCCAATATCAACAGAAGGAAGTGGATTGGGTTTGATAAATTGTTGCCCGCTTCTCGTTCTTGTCGCATAGACATGTTGGAAGGTCGTTCCTGTGTATTTCCAAGGTTGTTTTCTAGCACTTGCCCGGCAGAGAACAACTGGTCTTTCATGCAATATCTGCCGGATTTTGACATTAAAAATGGCAAGCGCCCATTGGAAATCGATGGCGAGGATGGACCCCGGTCAAACAAGCTTACCAAGATATTGGACCATAGAGCTGAAGCGGTTCGGACTCTGTTTGAACAGCAATCTTTTCTGGATAAAGATTCATTGGACTCTTCTGTTGTTCCCCCAATGGACCAGGACGGATCCAACATCCTGGAGCGGAGGAAGTACTGTGAGCCATTCAATGATTTCAAAAGAGATGTAATGGCTGGAGCTGGGTCTGACCAACCCTCTGATGAACGAGAGCAGCATCATGCTAGCGATTCATCGGATTCTGTTGCCTCCCAGTCTCATAATCAGCAGCAGGCCGGGGACTCTTCAGATTCCAGTGACCAGAAATCTGATGAACAGAAGCAGCAGAAGCAGCATGGGTCAGATTCATTGAATTCTGGCAACCAACAATCTGATGAGCAGCAACAGCAGCAAGCTGGGGATTCATCTGCTTCTGGTTCTCTCTTCCCACTTATGAATCGAGATAGTTCAGTTACCTGTCTTAGCCGCTGTTCAAGGTCTGATTATGGTTCTCTTGCCTCACTAAATAGGAGCTTTCGGAACTTAATCCGAAGTGGTGAGCTCTATACTTGGAGGAGACTGCATGGCATCATTGAACACTGGATTTATTTTTCGTGTGAGCTCCTTGAATGGGAAGCTTATGATCCAATTCGCCAGCGGTGGATGCATTTACCTAGGATGGCTTCTAATGAATGCTTTATGTGTTCTGATAAGGAGTCCTTGGCTGTAGGCACAGAACTTCTTGTATTTGGGAAGGAAATGACATCCCATGTCATTTACAGATACAGTCTTTTGACAAACTCTTGGACATCTGGAATGAGAATGAATGCTCCTAGATGCCTGTTTGGATCTGCTAGCCTTGGAGAGATAGCAATTTTGGCCGGTGGTTGTGACTTAGAGGGGCGTATTCTCAGCTCAGCTGAACTCTATAACTCTGAGACTCAAACTTGGGAGGTTCTCCCAAGCATGAACAAGCCCAGGAAAATGTGTTCTGGGGTGTTTATGGATGGGAAGTTCTATGTCATTGGGGGAATTGGAGGGGCGGAATCAAAGCTTCTCACATGTGGTGAGGAGTACAATTTACAGACAAGAACATGGACAGAAATTCCTAACATGTCCCCTGGGCGTAGTGCTAGGGGGGCTGAAATGCCCGCTACTGCTGAGGCTCCACCTCTGGTGGCTGTTGTAAATGATGAATTGTATGCTGCTGATTATGCTGACATGGAAGTCAAGAAATATGACAAGGCAAGAA
>JANTPZ010001313.1:0-41866 GCA_025593235.1 Vachellia pachyceras | reverse complement strand
TAGTAAAAAGAGAGTATGAAAGAGAAAACCTAGGTTTCAAACCTAGGTTTTGAAACCTAGGTTTCAAAACCTTATAACCAAACGAACCCTAAATCATTAGTTTATCTCATATGTAAACACGTCACAATGTCCTTTGACCTGAGATGATCATGGATTCCTGCATGAAAGTCATTAAGCTTTGACCTAGTCAAAAGTCACCTTTGACCGGGTGATGATAAAGGCTATAATCGGGCTTAAGGGTTTTCATGTGGAGGAATGTGGGTGATCAAGATGGAATTCGTCACTCGCATTAGTTGAGAGATATTACTGGGCCCTCAATGAGTGAGTCTGAGAAATGTATGATCATACTGTAATGAAAAGGGGTTTTCGTTTCTTTGATCAAACTACTCAGGGATCGAGAAAGTAATGGTCGGGAATAGGAGGATGATGTCATCTATGCCTCATCCTTGATCGAGATATCACGTGACAAAAGGGACGTGATGTGGTTGCATAAAAGGTTGCGTCTTATTAACGATCCCCGTATGATTTGAGTAGTTGTAATGTCTTGCTAGAGACCGATTGCGATTTGTAGGTTTATGCTGAGATTAGCCTACTACCAACCTTATATGGGCCTACAGGGTTGCATGCAAGAAAAGCCCAACATGAACTTTATTTATAGGTTTATTCAAATTTTATATATATGTATATGTTAAAATTCAAATTTTCACAATATTATGTAAATAATATTTGTGTGTGTTAGTTTAATATTTAATTTATTTGATAAATTAAATAATTAATATTAATTTAATTTATAAAGATATATTAAATTTGTTGGCTCATTATTTGGATTAATTAAATGGATATGATTTGATCATATCAATTTAATCCAAATCGAGATTACAAGATTCGAATTTCATATTTTGAATTTCAAATTTTGGATTTTAAGATTAATAAAGATTAATTTTGAATATCTTTTGAATTTTCAAAATTCAAGATTAATTTTGGATATCTTTTTGAAATTCAAATCTCAAGATTAATAAAGATTAATCTTAAATATCCTTTTTGAAATTCGAATTTCAAGATTAATAGAGATTATCTTGGATATCTTTTCAAATCTGAATTCAAATTTTAAAGATTAATTGAAGATTTTAGAAGTTCTCTTTGAGTTTTATAAATATGGAAGCTCGTGAATAGAAGATGTATCTCATTCTAAATTCGAATTCGTTCTTATTGGAGACTGTTAGAGAGAGTGAGTGAAACTAAAAAGGCGTTAGCACGCTCCCATTGTTGGAGACTGTTTGCGTGGATAGCGGTAGAGGGAGGCGATCAAAGAAACGTCAACTCCTCATGATCGGAATCAAGAACGCGAAGGTTCGTGGAATCTGAAGAGATCTAATTGCAAAGGAAGCGACGAGCTCGAAACGCGAAAGGTATAGTTTCATCTCCTCAATCTAAATGATTTTGGCAAATTTGTATTAGAGATTATAAAATTTTAAATTTCGTCATGTGTACGTTTTAATCCCAAAACCATCCACATCCATCAATTATACGGAAAAAACAAAAAAGAAATGTTGTTGGAATTTTTTGATCAAATTTTCACGTTAGAATTTAACGTTTTGTTAGTGTTTCAATTTACTTATTTTAAATTTTAGATAAATATATAAGAAAAGTTAGTTTTTTAAATGGGAGAGAAATTTTATATGATTTATATAAATTTTTTTTTAATTGATCCTGATTCCCACTGGGCAATCCCTACTCGATTCCTG
The DNA here is from genome assembly GCA_025593235.1 of Vachellia pachyceras. Taxonomy (NCBI): domain Eukaryota; kingdom Viridiplantae; phylum Streptophyta; class Magnoliopsida; order Fabales; family Fabaceae; genus Vachellia; species Vachellia pachyceras. The sequence continues at coordinate 40,121 of JANTPZ010001313.1, read as the reverse complement.
GAGTGCTTCTCAAACTCGCCGTAAGCCTTCCAATTCTCCTCGCTGTCGCCGGAACCGTCGCCTTCGCTGTGGTGATCATCATCCTTACGCCATCTCCGCTGCTTAGCGGTTCTCGTGCTCCTCACTACGTCTTTCGTGTAGCTCGGCCATTCCTTTAGTTAGTTGTTGCTTGTTCATCGTGTGGCTTCTTCCATTCTGGTAGGCTCTTCCTCCCATTCACTCTTCGTCCTGGTATTCTGGTTCAATGTTCAATTTTTTTCTTTTTTATATAGTGTGTATGTCCGTAGGCATCCTTTTCCTTACTTTACAATGTACATAACATTGTTTGATTCTCTGAACAGTGTTACAGGTTATAATTAATCATCATTTAATTTGATATTCTGCTTTATCTGCTGAATGCACATGGAATATTTTAAATTAAATTAATCATCATTTAATTTGATATCCATTCAATTTGATTTTGTGACTAGAGCTTCTTATCACCGATTTCGCTCTTTTTGAAACCCTAGCCTTACAATGACGATCCCCTGAATCGCTTCTAATTAAAGATTTATTTTTGCATACAACGAAGCTAATTCGAAGAGATGCCTCAGAGGCACTCAAAGAACAACAACGACCTCGCCTTCTTCACCTACGAGGAGAAACGAAAGCTAGGGTATGGGACCCAGAAGGAGAGGCTTGGCAAGGACTCGATTAAACCCTTTGATGCTTGCTGTCTCTGCTTGAAACCTTTCATCGATCCCATGAGTTGTCAGAAAGGCCATGTATTTTGCAAAGAGTGCATTCTAGAATGCTTGTTGTCTCAGAAGAAAGACATTCAAAGGTGTGATATCTTACCCCTCAAATTTTATTTCAGTAATGTATAGATAGTTTGATCTAGTAAGTACTTTATACTTTGAACATGGAGTTAGATTTGAAATTTGACTGATTTTTGTTGTTGCCCTATCCCATTGTTAGTTTTGCTTTCTGCGGGATCTAATAAAGCTTTTGGTACTTGAATTTGTAAAGAGGTTTCTTCCATGTGATAGTTGGGTTTAATGTTTAATATTCAGTGAAGCTTCTCTAAAATGTTTCATTTTTGTTGGTTTAGAATTCTGTGAGTTTGTAAAGCATAGGGTGTCTCCTATAGAAGTTTAGACAAGATTGAAAGAAAGACAATCTCACCTTTTAGTTTCGTGCTCATTGTTATAATTTTGTTGCACACTAAGGATTGGAATGAATTTTAGATGTGAGGGAAAATGGGGAAGAAGTTCTATATGGTGAATTCATTGAATTACTTTGAGATTTCTATGATTATCTTTGTTGGTGTAGACTGGGATTGGCGAATCTACAAAGGTTAGGTTTCATTGAGACTTGAAATAGGTTGCGATGGTGAAGCTTTGTTGATATTCATGATTATTGTTGTTTACTGCAAGTTTGAAAGGAAATGCCATATTTCAATTTTGTGCTCATTGTTGTAATTTAGTTTCCCTGTATGGATTGTTATCATCTGTGAATGAATTGGAGGAGTTTTATGTTGGTTTGGCTTTATGGAATGTGAATGAATGTGTATCTGCAAAGGTTAGGCTGTGTTGACTGTTGAGTCCTCGAAACTTGAAAGACGGTAAAAAATCTAGCAATGTATAGGGAGGATGCTTGTCTACCCTTCAATTCATAATATGTTCCTGAATTTCATTAACACTCATGCATAGTGCCCTGATAATTGAGACGTGAATCTTGGAACATGGCGATGAATTCCTTTCTAAGTTAGGCATATGGGCGAGGAAAACAAGGGATGCCTTATATCAACAAAAACTGTCTGTTTTTATCTCGTATTGGTGGATGGCACTAGTGGGTTCTAAAATTATCTTGGTACATGGTTAAATCAATGTCAATTGAAGATTAAACCTGTGATTCTGTGAATGCCTGATAAGATACAAAGAGATGAATTAAAACTGCTTTTTGATTTCCCCCCAGATGTGTGGCACACAACATTGTTTCAATGGTTTGTCTAGTCTTTATCACTTTCTGTTTGAGTAACAACATTATTTCCAATTGCTGAATTAACTTTACCATTCTATAGAACAAGAGACATGGAGTCGCCAAAAGCAGGTAGTGCTTGATGTTTGTTGATGATGTTTCTTAGCCTCTTATATAATATGAGCTATTGAAAGTTAGTGACGTCCTTCTTTGATAGTGAAAGTCATAGCTGGTTTTTTTTTTTGAAATGTGTCTTTCTCTGGTGCGAATACCTTTCTGTTATTTAGTCAAATATCAACCGTGTAAATATATTTTTATGCTTACTATGTATAAACAGGAGGCTTGCTGCCCACACTGCTCAGCAGAAACAGGAAAAAGAAGAGGAAGAAGAGAGATTGATGTTGCAGAAGGCCAAGGAGCTTGATGCGTTTGATCAGCAAAATCATGGAGCCCTGCCCCAATATAGCGACAGAAATTATAGTCGAGACAAGAATGGGTTTCATGGGGCAAACAGTGTGAAGGTCACATCCTATGAAGAGGAAGCTCTTCGGACAATGAAAGCATTCTGGCTGCCTTCTGCTACGCCAGAAGCTGCTGTTAAAGTAGAAGCGCCTTTAACCAGCACGACTTGTCCCGAAGGAAAGGAGAAACTCAAGCTGAAGTCTCTTTTCCCTATTTACTTCACTGAAGATAGTAGTGAGCAGAAGAAATCCAAGTCTCTTGATAGGACCTATATCTGTCCTAGCTGCAAAGTTACTCTGACTAACACAATGTCACTTGTAGCCCTTAACACATGTGGGCATGTGTTTTGCAAGAAATGTGCCGATAGGTTTATGGCGGTGGATAAGGTTTGCCTTGTTTGTGACAAGCCTTGTAAAGAGAAGAATCTGGTGAACTTGGCGAAAGGAGGGACAGGGTTTGCCGGTCACGGAGATCATCTTGAAGCCAGAGACTTCAAGCATTTGGGAAGTGGTTCTGGGTTGGGGCTTGTTAGACCAGCAACCAAGACATGAAGCCCTTTGAACTTGTTAGAAGTACCTTATTCCAGTTTCGATTTTTCATCCTAGAAGTTGCCACTGCTTTGTTTTATCTGACAAGGACCTTATTCCGGTTTCCATCTTTTTCTATCAATTGTTACTGCTTAACAAAAATGTAAAATTTTTATTACCAAAAAAAATGTAAAATTTGATACTCCTAAAGTTCAGTGCTAGTTTTGGTGTAAATAAGTTCTATAGTTTTGCTGAAATTACATTATAGTTCTGTAGTTTTTAATTATTAGTGAGTTTTGGTGCAAACTTATCAGTATGCTGTTAATTTGAAGAAAAATGGGGGAAAATTCTCTTCCTACAGCTAGACGGTAGATATCAGCCTCTTGATTATAAAAAATCTTATGGCCATTGACCCAGTCCCAGTGAAACAAATTGAAAGTATAATGTGTGGATAAAGTAAACTTATTATCCAAACAACTTTTTTTTTTCTCTTTTTTTTGGGAAAGAATGAAAATTTCATAAAGGTAGTTGTCATTTTTGTAATGATGAAGTTGTCAACACAATTGCAGATTTGACATGATGTAGTTTTGAATTTGCTCTGCTGGCAAAAAAAAAAAAACGAATTTGCTCTACTAAAGTTATCATTTTTTATAGGGTCGGTCTAACACGATTAACGATTTAATGAAAAAAAAGTTTTAAGGACCTGATTTAAAATTGAAGAAAATTATAAGAATCTTAAAATATTTTTTAAAAAATTTTGATTGAGCTCAAATAGATATAACTCTCACTTATACAAAGTATATGGTTGTTATTTTAAATTTACATTAGGTTTCAGTTTGATTCTTAAGTTTAAAAAAACACTTTATTATTAATGTCGGAAGTTATATTTAACGGAAAATGATGACTCAACAAATCTAAATAGTGATTCTGTAATTAAATGTTGATAGAATATGGTTAAATTTTAATATATAAAAATTATATTAAATAATAAATATTTAAGTACATTTTGACATTATTTAATTTCAGAACAGTTATTGAATTAACATTTTTCTTTAAGTAAAACTAACGGTGTTAACAATAAAAAAATGAAAAGTGCACTTTTTAAAATTAAGGGATCAAATTGAAATTTGACGTGAATTGAAATGATTAAATATATACTTTAACTTATTTTTAAATTGATTTATTTTTAAACTTAAATTTTTTATATTAATTTAAATTTAAATATTTTTATTAGGAGAAATGCATGGCGATATAATGATTTTTTTTCATGTTGCGTTTTCTTTTAAAAATTTATAAATTATGATTAAAGAGGATTCAATTTAATTCCTATCATCGAAATTATAATGACCTGAAAATAAAATAAGCGTATGGCATAAATAAATAAAAATATGATTGAACTTTGTGGTCTTAGAGCTTTTTTGATTTCTCTCCCCAAAACTTAGGTTCAGTTTCAAAACATAAATTTTACCGTAAAACTTACTTTTTATTCAAGTACTCACATTTTTTTTTCATAAAAAGCTATTTTGGATACAAAATATCGATTTTAAACTTAAATTTTAAAAAAATTATTTTCTTGTCAAATCACACACTCTCTCTTAATAAATTTTCTCTTTCTTACTTTTTCTTTCTTTCTCTTTCGTACCTGCTTTTTACATTGACCTCTGTATAAGCTAATAACTTCCTAAATACAACCACTTTTCAAAAGCTAAGCTTTACTTTGGAATCCGTAAAAGTTATTCTACAAAATTTAAATTTTATCTCAGAACCCGTAGAAGTTAGGGGTGGGAAAGCGAGTTTGCCCACGGGATACGGAAAACCTCAACTTAACCCGCCAACCCGCTAGTTTTATTTTTTTAAAAAAATAAAAAATAAAAAAATATTGAGATTAAAAAAAGTAAAAAATATATAAAATATATATTTTTAAAAAATAAAAAAAATCAAATGCGTGGGTTGAGCGGGACAGGCTGACGAACCTACCAAGGCTAACCCACGGGTCCAACCTATTTCTCATGCCTAGTATAAACTATTATCAAAGGGACTTTCAAACAAGCCCTTAATATTATCTATAAGTACAAAAAAGGAGTTTTATTAATTAAAAACGGGTGGAAAATAAATTAATTAGTGATGGTTGTAACATCCTTATTTTTGAAAATTATAATTAGTTGTTAGATCTTAAATTAGTTAGAGGATAAAGCAAATCAAAATTTAAAAGAAGAATAAAATTCTGATTTATTTATAAAAGAATAAATATAATAAATAATTATAATCATTTATATATGTGTAAATTTATTTTATTATTAAAATAAGCACTATAAAAAAATAATCTGAATAAGCCTTTTAATTTCAATTATCATTTTCATTTATAAAAATACATATATAATATGTTAATATATATAATATTATTTTATTTTATTATTTATTTAAAAAAGAAGAAGAAGAAAAAATCTAACCCTAACTCTACCTCTATATAAACCATCTAGCTCTCACCCTAACCCTAAAAACATAAAGTTACAGAAATCTGCCGCTACAGTAATGCTCTATACTACCACCTACAGTGTTATGGTGCTCCTTCTTGATCCCTTATTTTTCGTTTCTCCAAATATCGTACTAGACCTTATTCCCTTTTTCTTTTCACGAGTTCACAGTTTTCTTCCACTGAAATGTCTCATCAATTTTTATTTTGTTTTATTTCTTTTTCCGTTCAAGCATACACAATAAAGCTGGGTGTGTGCGTTTTTTTTAATCCTTACTTTCATTTATTGGTTTATTAAAGAATAAAATAAAATAAGTATAGTATATACATGTGTATATGGGTGTAGGGGTGACTGTCCTTCCGCCAACACTGATTAAAAAAAAATTTCTTGTGAACGTTCCGTCCGATCAGATGAAGGAAAAGAAAAAAAAATATATATATATATGTACTTATATGTATAAAATCGTATGCGCTTGAATGTTTGCTTGTGAGTATATAGGTGTTTGTCATGTGCGTTTTCCTTTTAAAAGAAAGAAAGAAAGCACCTAGAGGTGAGTGTTTACAGGTGTGTAGGAATAGGTGATAAGTATAGGTATACAGCATGATTGATTGAGTGAAGAAAAATGATAGAAATAAAATAAATATATATGTGTGTGTGAAGAGAAATCGGAGACGGAGAGTGGCGTAGTATGGATGCACATATTGATATGTTATGTATATATATTAATATATATGATAATATATATAAAGTAATATAAAAAAAACAAATAATGTAAGTGGCATGGCTTACGTATATTTATATAGTAATATATTATATATAATAACATAAATCTAAAAATATATATATAATAATATTAGAAAAATACATAAGTAATATATGTTACCATACATGTAGTTTTTTATTATGTAAATAATAATATAGTTGGATTGAAATTTTATTATAATGATATGTCTATTATAATTACAACCTTTATTATTATTATTTTTCCTCTCAAACAACATGTAAAATTATAAAATGCACTATATCATGTAAAAGAATAGTTTACCTCATATGAATAGGTAAGACATTTTATAAATTCGAACAATATGTGGATGTAAAGGGTAATTTTAGGTATTTAGATTATTTTTGAAGCAGCTCTTAAAATAGGTTAATTAGTTTATTGATAGAAGTTATTGTGTATGATTTTTGTAGACTCTCATTGAGGACCTTGAGGTAACTTTTGTGTGCTTGCCTGTAAGCCAGGGAGTGTAAGTAACTCTGAATATTCTTCCATATACTTGTGAGCCGCATGTGATTAAATTGTGATTGAATTATATTGTATGCAATTGAGGACTGAATTATATAAATGCAAATATTCTAAGTTTTCAATATATATTGGCATGGAAATTTTTATATAACTATCATGGCAGTTGCATTGTGATTGGGCTGAAGTATGGAGGAGATTGATGTATAATAAGGATTTATCACGTGATAAGCCATCACTTGGTGCACAGTGGATAACAATTGTTAGGGCTCCTTTTCCCGTATCTTTCCTTTGGCAGGGATTGCATTGGAATTGGGGGGCATGTGACACCTCCTTGGTTTTCCTTTTGAGACAATCCAGTTACATGGATAAGTTTCTATTGGACTAAATGTTAGCCTATGGCTCCAGTCAGCGGAATAAGAATGAACGGTGATATAAGGGTGATTGCATATTACATTATTATACATTATTTGTGATGATGATAGTGAATTGTATAATTATGAAAGAAAATGTGAAATTATTTATATTATGTTTACGTTATATATATACACAAATGTATTTCGTAAATTAGTTCTTCCTTTTTAATTGTATGCCGTTTGCTTATGTGTGGTAGAAACTTTCAGAGTTACTAGGGCGTGAAATCTTACCCATTATATTAACATTTTTCAGGTGATTATTCTAGTAGGAAGTAAGGGAATGCACCTATGGAATGAGCCTTGTTGGCTCGCTTGTGCCCTTAGGCACATGTTATCATTTTGAATTGCCATGACTCTAAAACTTCCGCGATTTATTTTCTATTTACTCTGATATTTTGAGAGGATTTGGTTTGCTATTAAGGATATGTATTTTGGCATTGTTAAGGATATGTTTCAATGAATTGATGTTTGAAATCCTTTTTATTTACATATGGGAAAATTTTCATTAAAAATTTGGTAAAATATTTGGGGTGTTACAATGGTTATCAATTCCATTAATTTCAATTTTTTAACCTTAAAATTCAAATTTATTTGAATATATTATAAAATCTTAATTTTTATAAATAATAGGAAAATGAGAGGAAATGGTGAGACAAAATAAGGGGGTTTAGTTGGGGGTAATTCACTATTTTAATAGTACTTATTTCTTACCATAAATTTGAAATACTATTATTTTTACTTATTCTTTTGGTCTGATTTCCCCAAGTACGTTACTCTTTTTTTTTTTTAAAAAACTAAACCTTACTGTATTACGACAAGATTCAATTAATAAAAAAGGTTAAATAAATTAAGTGAAATATTAATATTTATTCAATGCTTAATAATTTGGTCTTGTATTATTATATACAGTTGCAAGAGAAAGGTGGGAACGTTAAGAAAAGGAAACGGCGGCTACATCAACCGTGGGGCAAGACCCTCCTACGACTGTTTAGGATCTATTTTGATCAGAACTATTTATTAAAAAATCAGATTAAAATTTATTTAAAAATTTTATTATATAAATAAAATAGATTAATTTTTTAAAATTTAACATGTAAGAGTTCGAGTGAATTGTTTATATAAAAAATAAATATAATTTTTTATATGATGTTAAAAACTATTTATACTCTTTTCAATCTTAATTTTTATATTAAAAACTTATATTGAATATCTTTTAATCACCTGGTCTAATTCTATTTTCATGCCTACCCTCAGCTCGGCTCTGAATTCTGTTTCTTCAATCCTGTCGACCCCTCAGCCGCGAAGGATCTTCCCCCATTCACCGGTGTCGTCATTTCGGATCAGCGCCGCTTACCCCAGCCGCAACTTGCCTCCCGTTTAACTCGCTGTATTCTCTTCTCACCGTCGACACTTCACCCTCTTCTCGTTGACGTCGCACTTTCTGTCAACGTTCCTCTCTTCCCCGTCGCATTTTCACCGTGTCGTTGCAGTCCTCTTTTCTTCAGTAGAAGAAGCATAATAAAATCTTGCCGAAGGTGGTGATTGACCTAAACCAATTAGTGAACTCTGTATCTGAGAGATGAATCCGTTAACCCTAGTGAAGCGCATTCAGAATATCAATTCGAAAGAAGCTTCTCTGGGCATCAGCGAGGAGGCTTCCTGGCACGCTAAATACAAGGATTCGGCTTATGTATTCGTGGGTGGCATTCCCTTCGATCTAACCGAGGGTGATCTCCTCGCAGTTTTTGCTCAGTGAGTCTAACCTTTTTGATTCGGTTAGCGTACCTATTACATTTGAAAATTAGGTTAATATCCCTCCCTTTTAACAAAGGTGGATTCTTTTTAAATTTCTTCTTGCTGTGTTTGTCATCGAATTTATGAGCCATTGCCTATGGTATGGTGGGATGGTTTTCAGGGGCAATATGCCGTGGGGAGTGCCGTAGAATTATTGTAAGCGAGAAAAATTTCTATGTTTATTGTTGCTTTGGTTAGCATTACATGCTTGGTGCTACAACTAAACCCTTTCCCTTAGGGATGAGAACGTGTCTCTTCCACTGCTGCAAATAGAAAATATTTACTTATTCATGTACACGTGACAAAGATATGACAATTGTGATGAAATCTGTATCATGTCGGTTCCTTGTTGCTAATTTTGTTCATTATGAAATCTGCTTTTGATTTTTCTCTAATATCTGCTAATGATTTGTGTAAATCCAGATACGGGGAGGTGGTTGATGTAAATCTTGTCAGGGACAAAGGTACTGGGAAATCAAAAGGTTTTGCATTTCTTGCATATGAAGATCAAAGAAGCACAAATCTTGCCGTAGGTTGGACTTTCTGTCTTCCCACAATATATCGATAGTGGTTGTTGGATCTTTTTTCTGCTGAATAATAATCTAATTTACTTGCTAATGCCTTTTCTTCAGATAATTTGAATGGAGCACAGATTTTGGGTCGAATCATTAGGGTTGATCATGTTACTAAGTATAAAAAGAAAGAAGAGGAAGATGAAGAGACAGAAAGGAAGAAAAGGGAGGAGCGAGGTGTTTGTCGAGCTTTCCAAAGGGGTGAATGTACACGTGGAGCTAGCTGCAAATTTTCTCATGATGAGCAAGTAAGTAAATTTGTTGCGTTCTATCTCTATTAACTTTTGTGACTTATCTTGACCTTCATTCTTTAGATCTAAAATTGTCTGCGCCTGCAGTTCGATTTTGTAAAAATGATAATGTTTGGAAGCATTTTTTTTTAGCTTCTTCAATTGACATATTTTTCTTGAATTCTTTATTTGGCCTGCAATTGCTGCTCTTGATATGAGAGTATGACCACTTTGAGAATCGACTTTGATGTTTTGTTCATCTTTCATAACTTGCCCACATATAATTTAATGTTTTAGCCAGTAAGTCAACCATCCCAAAATTTAGATGTTAATGCCTCAACAAGACTTGAGAATCGAGATTTCACATTTTGATAAGAATTAGATGCTGTTTGACTAATTGAGCCTGCATTGAAGTTTCAGGATGTAAATTTCGGTCCCAGTGGAAAATTTTGATTTTGGTGCCTGTCGTGGTTAAAATTTTGATGTTTATGATTTAGTCTCTTATGAGGTAAGTTGATCATAAAAAAAACATAGATGCCAGTGTATCAATTGTGAATTTGGATTTTGAGCGGTCAATATGAGAATTTTAATACTTGTTTGATGGTCAGATTTGTAATTGAGCTTGGAGAGTTTGGCTCAATCCTCAGTATTGGAATTTGGATCCCAATTTAAAAAAATCTAAAATTGTGTGCTTGTTGATGTTATAATTACACGTTTTAGTGATGATTGAGACACCTTCAAAGGGATAGGAATCACAATATGTCATGCCTCTTGCTTTCTCAACATTGTTTATTTGTGCAACTGAATAGCAGCATTTAGCAAACATCTCCCACATTGATTATGTTCTTCCCCTTGGAGCCTCATGTTATGTTTCCAAGGTTTCGAAAATAACAAGGAGGCGGAATGCTGCTTTTTGTCTCTTGCGTGTATTTCATTTGACTGAAATGCATGGATATTCAATAATGTCTTTGTATCCTTGTATATATGATTTTTTTTTCCTTCACATGGTTGTTTTAAGGAATCTCCATATCTGATAAGCAAGGAAATCGGACAGTTTTGCTTCATTTTGTTGCCTCTTTAGCTCTATATTTATAGTGTCTCCTCAGTTTGTGTTGCTCTTGATTTAAGCGTTTTCAAGTTGTATATGTGCTGAATTTTGTGAACCTAATATTTTGCATATTCAAAATGTAAGTTTGTTTGGCGTTTCTTGCTAATTTGAGTTCCTTAATGTCCTTGTTGTGTCCATCCAGAGAGCTGCAAACACAGGCTGGGGGGCCCCTGAGGATGCTGGTTCAAAGTGGGGTCATGACAAATTTGACGGTCACAAAAAGGAGAAAAAATATGGAAACAATCAATTAAATCATATTCCAGAAACCAGAGATAGAGATTTACCTTCCAGGTCCCAGGGCAATGAGATGGGATTTGGCAACCAACCAAAGCACGGTGATAAGGGAGAGAGGATGATGCAGAGGTATGATGATAAATTTGAGGGAAGAGAACATGATGATAAAAGAGAGAAGAGATCTAGAAGGCATGGAGATAATGAATTTGTGTCTAGGTCAGGAGAAGATCGTGATAGAAGGGAAGATAAACAATTGAGAAGAAGTGATGACGATATGGAACCTGAGCGAAGAGATCATCGTAGGAGGGAAGAAACCAGGTCAAGGAAGCCAGATGGTGATGTGTTTGAACCCAGTACTAGAGATTCTCATAGAAGGGAAGAAAAGAGGTACGGGAGACAGGATGATAATGATGATGATGATTTTGGTAGTAGGACAAGGGAAGATCATTTTAGCAGGGAAGAGAGGAGGTCAAGGCAGTATAGAGGATATGATTCTGCATCAAGGTCAAGAGAAGATTATGACAGGAAGCAAGGGAACAGATCAAACAGACATGATAAGGATAGATCAGAGTCAAAAGTAAAATATGATTTGGACAGGAGTGAAGAAAAGAGATCAAGAAGGTAATTATTAAGATGGGGAACTTAGAAATTGGGTGTCTCATCCTTCCTTTAACCTGGAGCGGAATTTATTTCTGTGCTCTCATTCTGTGTGTCTGGTCATTTATGTTATGTACGATCTCTTCCGCTTTGTTATGAGAAATGATAATCTTCCTTTCGATGCGAGTCTACAACTTCTGGTTTTGATCAATTCATGTTTCAGGATGGTAGAAATCATGCATCCAACTACTGATGCTAAAGCAGTGAGACATGATTTGAATCTCGTGTATATTTTTGTGAATCGTGTCTTCAGCTTTTTTTGCATGTTATATCAATGAAAAGGAAGTTTTTTTTTTTGGTGAAAATGAAAAGGAAGTTTTGCCTGAAGGTAAGCATGGCTCCAAATTTGTAGAATTGTTCTGCTTGATAAAAAATTGAGATAGATTAGTAGTATATATTGAATAGAAGATCATATACTATATATTGATGTGTTTTAGGGAGATTAAAGAGACTAAATAAATTTATATATTTATTATTTTTATAAACTGACTTGCCTGAGTTGTAGATTGATGTGTATTTTTAATAATATACATAGATATTGTAGAATATATAATCTAATCTAAAGTAATAGTTTAGTTTCATTAACCAAAGCAAGCAGGACTTTGCAAGAGACACGTCAGCATGAACTGAAACGTGTGTCAATACTACAACCCATCATTCTGCCACCGTAGTTATTTGTAAAAATTTACAGAGATCTCTTGTTTGCAAGTAATTATATAAATAACATGATATATGTGTATAAAAATTAGGAAAATGACATTCATTAAGGATGGCTTTAAAAGTTGTTAATCGAATCAAGGACAGATGTCTTGAGGGAAAGACATGCGAGTTCATATGTTTATACTCGGAGACATGTAAGTTGCAAAAAAGAAACTGTCCCTTTACAACATAAAATAAGTAATATTTTTGTTTGTTTAATAGTCTGAATTAAAGAAGAGAAAACTCCTGCGTATATCTATCTCCATTTCACAACTGATTCCTTCCAATGCCCCATTCAATGTTCATATAGATCAGAACCATTTCAGCTGAGAAGCTGCGGGAAGGAATTAGGAGAAAATCGTTCTATCCAAATCCAATCAAGGATTATGTTTCATTACTTTACAATGTTATACAAACATTTGAACTTGCTGCTACTCTTGAACACGTCATACTTAAGTTGACAACCAAAACTAACAAGACAAAATCCAAAGTAAAACTTGAAAGGCAATTTATTTACAGATTCTTAATGACATGATCCAAAGTTCTTTTAGCTGCATCTATATCAATAGATTAATTAGAAACTGCCAGATTCTTGAAAATTGAGTTTGTCCTTGATATATGATTCTGCTGGTTTCATGCCAGGTGGAACATTTTCCCTCAGGGAGGCTCATGGCTTTCATGAAGAGAGAATCACTGTGTAGTAATGTATATATTTATATATATAAGTAATTGAATCATTAAAAAATCGCAACATGTCATTCTCGCACCAAATGCTGTCACTGTGAGCTGCTCACTTCTCGTGAGACTATAGTGATTAAATTGCTTATATGGGATCGCACCAAATGTTAACCAGTTCGAATCTGGTGGGTTTCAGGGCAGTTCGTTTAGGATGGCTCCAATAGGTTACCACTGGATTCGGGATTAACTTGAACCCGTTTACATCTAAACGGGCGCGTCACAAGTTGGTTATCAGGCCAATCCATTCAACCTGTTGCTCTGCCATAGTTGTTATTTAAGTTGTCAATACTTTTACAAATGTTATTATTCACATAATAAGAGTTGTGACTGAGTAAAATATTATTTGATTATATTTGTTATATATTTGTATTCATTATATTATCAAAGTAGGGTGTTAGCCCAAGGATCACCAAATTTTTTGGGAACCAAGGTTAGTGGAATCAAATTTCACCTCCACATTGACTCACATTTTATTTAAATAAAAAAGATTATGCGTTGTCCAAAAAAGTCACCGCCCGCGTAGAGCTTCGGTGGCCTACGATTGAAGATTCGGGCGGGTGGTTGCTGCTCGATGCCTGTCGGAGTTATGGCAAAGGCACCTCATTCTTTTTTCTATATGCAAGGCATTTCCATCTTTTTGCACGAATTTGCAAAACCTTTCTTGTTGACTGGTACACAGATGTTATTTCCCTTATGGTACTAAATAGAGTTTGGAAAATTCAAAAGGTATTTTTCTTGTCATTCTCCTATATATATATATATATATTTAAACAATGGTTTAAATTGATTTTTTATTATTATAGTTACACTGTTTTGGGTTTTGGTCCCTGAAATTTGAAATTGGTGGTTTTTATTCTTTAATTTCATTCTATATAGAATCAATAAAACAATCTCTACCCAAGGGCCATGTTGGATTCAAGCTAGGAAAATCCCAACCTATCAACGCGTGGGCTATACAGACCACATTGTTTAACCTATGGTTTTATGAGCTCAACCATTTTTTATAAATAAACTAATTTTTAAAGTAATTTTGTTTAAAATTTTAAATTTTCTTGAACAATGCAACATATAATTGTATATATTTATTTCAATCTTCTTGCTATTTATGTATAAAAATAATTTTTTCTTAAAAATGTTTAGAATTATGTAAAATTTATTAAAGATGTTATAATTCTTGAATAATATATGAAATTTTATTCTAAATATGTTTTCTTAGAATTTTACAATATATATTGTATATTAAACAATTAAAAAAATAAATGGTGGGTTGACGGGTTGGCCCGAAGTTAATCCCTGAAGTTTTAAAAGATCTATATACTTTTGATCAATTTTGGTTTGATCCCTATACTTTAAATGGATTTTAATTTTAGTCTCTATACTTTAAATGAATTTTTATTCTTCTCCCTAAACTTAATGACCAAACTAAAAAAAAGATAAAAAATAAAAAATAAAGAAGTTTAAAACTAGAACAAGTCATATAAAAATTATTTCTATATTATTTTATTTAATAATTAAGCCATTTTATTACAATTAATATAGTAGGTTTGTTTGTGATAACATTTCAAAAAAAATCAAACGTACATTTAAAAATATTTTTTTGTAAAATGAGATAATTTCCTTATATATTTATTTTTGTTTGTGTAAACATACCTTCCTAACGTGTCACGCACACAAACAAACTTTATTGTCTTAAAATACGGTTTATGTCTTTAGGGAATAAAAATATGCTTAACAAGATAAAAAAAAAAATCATCTTCAGTTGTGCTTCCACTTTCCCACGACACTCGCCTTCTCAGCTCTCACCCAGCCTGCGGCGTCTGTGTGGGCTATCGGCGGAACTCGTCTCGCCGTCGGCCGTTCTCTGTTCAGGTCAGCTTCCCTCCTTCGGTCCGTCTCTTCTCCTTTCGCCGTGCGGTCCACCGAAGTCTTGCCCTGCGGCAGTTTATCCCGTTGTCCTCTACCGTCGCTTCCGCAGCCCATCCGTCGTCCCCAAAGTAGTTAAATCAGCTCTGCCATCTCTAGTTGCTGTTTCCCTGTCGGTCTCTGTTCTATATTTTTCTGATATATATATATATAGAGAGAGAGAGAGGGAGGGAGAGACTACTCTGTTAGTCTTCCATGGAAGTTGATAGACCTGATGGCCGTTCTCCGAGTCAATTGAGGCCCCTTGCTTGCTCTCGGGGAACCCTTAATCGTGCCCATGGATCTGCTAGCTGGACTCAAGGTTATTCTTCTATAGTCGTACACTTGTCCTGTGGCTTTCCTTTTCTTTTATTCTATCCGACACTTTTTTACATAACACTTTCAGTTTAATGTTGTCATTGATGTAAGAGTTACGTTTCAAGTAGAGGTTGTCCTCAGAGTTTCTTTTATTCATGTTTAGATTTTTTTTTTTTTTATGGTATTGGTCATTTAGGCTTCAATTAGTATGGGTAGGGAAAATGAATCGATTTTGGAGGACAAATGACTGTCGTGATTGAGTAATAATAGGCATTGTAAAAAAAGAAAAAAGAAAAAAAGAAAATTACTTCCGTGTCCACGGCACTATAGGTTTTGAATTGTTTCTTGGATTTCATTTTATCCTTTAGGGGAGACCAAGGTTCTTGCTGCAGTTTATGGACCCAAAGCTGGGACTAGGAAGAATGAAAATCCCGAAAAAGCTTCCATTGAAGTTATATGGAAGCCTAAGACTGGACAGATCGGTGAGAATTGTTATTTTCTTTTTGCAAAAAAAAAAAAAAAATATATGCTTCTTTCACAACTATATTGTTTTTAACATGGCCAAGCATGATTTTTCTACTAGAACTTTGAAATAAATTTTATCATTGTCTCTAAAGAATTATATTGACGTCATGTTCCATGGGTTTGGAGGCAAATGAGCCATCACATATCTTCTGATTTTTTTCCCGAACGGTGGAATATGTTCATGGCTTAGGAAAATTGGAGAGAGAGTTTGAGATGATATCAAAGAAATCTCTTGAAAGTATTTGCATTCGAAGCATGTATCCAAATACCACCACTTCAGTTATAATTCAGGTCAGTTTTACTTTTACACTAGATACCCGTGTTTTCTCTCTCTTGCATGCTTCTTTATATTTATGAAAAAAAGCTACTAGTACCTTCCTGGATATCGAGCACTTGGCTTGCTAATAAATTTGAGAGTGCCAAACTTTTTGTGTTAATTGTTTTTGGTCACTTAGCATTGTCTAAATTTATTTTGATCCTTTGCGATTACTTAATATGTGCACCTAAGTGAAAATGAATAATGCAATTTTAGTATGTAGTTGTGACTCAAGATAATTTAAAGGAAATTTACCATTAGGTCCCAAATAGAATAATTAATAAATAAAAGGTTCTAAAGATTGGCAATATTACCATCAGGTCCCATTAGTAGCTGGTCCGGTTGTCATTAACAATCTCACCAGCCTTCAATAACAACCGGACCAGCTACTGTTGGGACTTGATACTAATTTTGTCAAACTTTGTGACTTTTTGATCATTAATTCTTCTTATTGGGACCTGATTGTAAATTTCCCATAATTTAATAGTTTGTATTGAGCTTATTAATCCCTATGAAATAAATTTGGTTCTTTTGACTTCTTTCCCTGACGTGAGATTAGTCTATTGCTGCTTCCTCCTTTTATTTTGTAACTACTGTTAAGTTTAATGTATATGTTATTCTATACTTATCCATAAATAATGTATCATTTGAAGTGTCATGGCGTGATTGTATATTATTTGTTGCTACTGCAGGTCGTCCATGACGATGGTGCTGTATCCTACTGCAATGTGCAATATATGATTATATTATGAAGTTGGTGACTGTTTCAGCGAAATTGTTGTATCACTCACTTCAACAGAGTTTTTCTTTGGAAATAGTGAATATTTCACCTTTAAACGTTGTGATTAAAATTTTAGTTGCTGGTACTGACTCATATCTGCATCGCTTTTCTTGAACTCTATCTGATATTGTAAAGATTTTATGATTTTTTTTTTCAACTCTCAGTTTACTCACACTGTCAAATTTACTAGCTGTTAATTTCATCATGACCGTTTTGCTGTTTCTCCTGATAGAGACTAAGACAAGTATTAATTCCTGTTTTGAAATTATTCGAGTGAACATACCAGAGTTCATCTTTGGATCCCTGTTGCATGCACTACAATATGGAATTCTTTTATTGGATATCCTTTTTGCTTATCAGATAGATATATTCATGGTTGCAATTTGGTCTCCTTTTCCAAAAGCATTCTGTTTCACATCATTACTGATTTTCATTTAGCCATTTTCTTTTTAATTCTTGAGAAGGTGGTTTTGGGTAAAGAAATAGAGGGATGGAAATGGCAGGATTCATCTATTCTGCCTCCTCATCTAACTTATGATCATTTCTACAACTTCTGTGCTTGAGTTTCAATACATACAATTTAGTTTGGTTTGGTGATAAGTGACTTTCTTGAAGGATCAACCCTACCTTATTTGATGATGAGTCGATGTGACAAAATTGGAGAATCATCGGATATCCACTTATGCTATTTGATCCAACTGATGTCCGAAGGATAACTGTTGAGATATATTAGGGATTTGGTTAGATATTAGTGAGATATATTAGGGATTTAGTTAGATATAGTAGGGATTTGATTATGATTATGTATTACTCTCTAAATGTATAAATACCGTACTAGGGTACATCAATCAATGGGAATTTCAGAATATTTCTTTTCCCCATCTAACATGGTATCAGAGCCTAACCTAGGGTTAGCTATTTCTCTGCCGGCGTCACTATTCACCGTCCGTACAAGGCACAGTCCGCTTCGACGGCGTCGGGGCGGTGGTTTTGAGAGCGTCACTGTTCGTCGTCCGTACTGGTACTGTTCATCATCCGTACGGTTCGATTCTGTTCGGTCGATTCGTGGGTTTCTTCTGTGCAGTGTGTTCTGGGTTTGCTTTTGGCTGCTTGTTCCTTCTAATTTGTTGGTTTGTGATGTTTAGTTACCGCCCGTTTGCTATTTGGTAGTTTACAGCTGTTTCGTGTATTTGTTTGAAGTTTTTATCTATGGGCTCTTTTCGGTTTCTGTTTGTCTTTGGCTGGCTCCTGATGTAGTTCTAGCGGTTTCTATGTTGTCTTTAGCTGGCTCCTGGTGTAGTTCCAGCGGTTTCTCTTTTGTCTTTGGCTGGCTCCTGGTGTAGCTCCAGCGGTTTTCTACTTTGTCTTTGACTGATTCCTGGTGTAGCTCCAATGGTTTCTATTTTAACTTTGGCTGGCTCTTGGTGTAGCTGCAGTGGTTCCTTTTGTTTCCAGTACTTCCATCATTTTGCTTGGTCCCTGGTGTGACCCTTCCTTGTGCCGGGAATAAAGATTACTTCCTGATGATCGCCGTTCGATTGCTTGTTCTGGTGGTGCATCTCCTTTTGATGTTCACTGGCGATTAGGTCATTTATCTTTGGTGTCCTACTAAGTCAATAAAAGGGCTACTTTTCCCTTTGAATTGGTTCATTCCAATGTGGAGGGTCTTTGTTTTATTGAGTCTAAAACAGGTCGATTATCTTTGTAACAAGTTGGGCTTGATTAATATCTACCCTCCAACTTGAGGGGGAGTGTTGAGATATATTAGGGATTTGGTTAGATATTAGTGAGATATATTAGGGATTTAGTTAGATATAGTAGGGATTTGATTATGATTATGTATTACTCTCTAAATGTATAAATACCCTACTAGGGTACATCAATCAATGGGAATTTCAAAATATTTCTTTTCCCCATCTAACAATAACAATATTTACTATATTTGTTTCTGGTCTGCATCTTTATTTTGCTACTTCTTGACCTAATAAGTAGCTTCTTCCGTGTGCAATAAATGCTGCATGTGCTGCCCTTGTAGATGCTGGAATTCCACTGAAGCATCTTGCTGGTAGCCAAAACTTATGGCATATTGTTTACTGGCTAACTATTATAAGTTCATCTGTTGAAACATAGTGAATATTCTCATTTCCTCGTGCTTGTCTCTTCTACAGTTGCAATATGTTGTTCTGTGGCTGATAGTGGCTATGTTCTACTGGACCCCAATAAACTTGAAGAGGAGGTTTGTAGCATTTTTTGCCAGTACATTATGTTTAGTTAGATTTAAGTCACCTAAAGTTGGTATTAATTTAGATAATGCTTGAAACTGTTTCTTGGTTCACTTTTAGATTCAAGTCACCTTTATCTGTTCTAAGTACTGATGTTGGTGGAAAAAATCCCAAAGGTGTTTTATGAACCTTATCAAGAAACCAATTATGCAAATAGATGTCAAAACTATCTTACATGCCATACAGATGGCCCTCACCCATGCCCGTAAACTTTTTGCTTAAATTTATTTATATACATCGATAGCTTCCGGACAACTGTTCCTAAAATTTGTGTGGGAATCACTTTGAAAGTAATGTTCATTGCAAGTTGGCAGAATGTGTTATCAAAATTTAGAGTGAGGGAATTTCTCCTGTGTTGATTTTTTTAGGATAAGAAGTAAAAAATGTAGTTTGCTGGAACCTCAAGCATGGTCAATGCAATCTTTCCTAGTTTCCCTTCCTAAATTTCATTGCTTTACAATAGTCATTACTGGTTAGCTAATTTTATGGTTTGAGTTGTTTCTACTTTTACTTTTCCCTTGCTTAATCCCTGGGATTTAATAACAGGGCTTCCAGCCTCTTTCACATAAATCTAATTTGATGTATAATGGCAGAAAATGAAAGCATTTGCGTATTTAGTCTTCCCAAATACATGTGTTTCGGTTCTACCGGGAGGATCCTTGCAGGTTAACAAGGAACCTATGGAACATGGACTCATTACATCTGTAACCCATGGTGCCATGTCAGGTATCCGTCTTGCTTCTATGCATTTCTGACCAAAGCTCACATTTCCAATCATTCATTTGACATTCTTATCATGTTCCTAAAATCCGGAACTGTAACATGTGATCCTACGGCTTCATTTTTGTATTTCTTTTTTGAGGGTTAACTAGTATCCAGCACTCCAAAGTATTTTTCCAATAACACTCAATATCCTAAAGCAAGTTTTTGTGTATTCAGCACTGTGATGTATTTTTCCAGTGGCACCTAGTATCTTCAAATAATTTTTGGGGCACTTTTTCCTCT
This sequence comes from Vachellia pachyceras, assembly GCA_025593235.1. Taxonomy (NCBI): domain Eukaryota; kingdom Viridiplantae; phylum Streptophyta; class Magnoliopsida; order Fabales; family Fabaceae; genus Vachellia; species Vachellia pachyceras. Next base: position 19,879 of record JANTPZ010001313.1, on the reverse strand, counting down.
AAAGTTTTTCCTCAGTTGCAATAAACACCCTAAATTTAGGATATTGAGTGTTCTTAAAAATACTAAGTGTGTTGGATGCATAAAAAATTACATCAAATGCTACTTGGAAAATAATTTCAAGTGCTAGATTTATAAAAAAATTACTTTTAACATACGGAGTGCTAATTTGGGTGCTACTTGACCCTTCTTTTTATGACTTAAATCTCTTTAATGCTTGACCTAAATGAAATCTTTCTTTGAATTCTTTCAAGTGGATGATTATCTCCATTGCCTAGAAAGAGGCCGTGCTGCCAGTGCAAAGATGTCTGAATTCTTGAGGAAGAGCTTACAGCCACAGTTATCTGGAGACTCATCTAAAGCTGGTTAATAGCAAGCCAGGTTGTGTCTTCGTATGCTTTTGCCAACTGGGATGTTCTTATTATAAGAGCTAATTGGAAATTAGATTTGGTCCTAAATACAAGACCTTATCTACTTTATCTCCTATGTTTAGTCATTTCCCCCCAAACTATCTCTATCAATACTCTTTTGACTATAATTAGATACTACAACGATTCAAATATATACTATATACAGAAAAATTCTACTTCCCACTTCATATAGTTGAACAGATAGCAATTTATATCAATTCACATTCTTTTTTTTATATAAGTTATTCTTAAATGAATATGTATAATATATTGGAAAAAGAAAGGGAGAAGCTTGCTTCAAAAAAAGGAAGAGATGAGTTTAATAAAATCATCAACTTATTACATTTTTAATATTTTTAATGTCACATATGATAGGGATGTGCATCAAAAGATCCGAATGAGAGATTCACTTCGAGAGAGAACAGCTTAGATCGGCCGCAGAGAGAAAACAAAAACCAGAAATAAAAAATCTAAAGATTGGTGAGTAACAATATAATGAAATCTGAAAGACATCTACATATATAGATATATACCTGGCACAGTTGGTGGAGGAGCTGATCTTGCCGGTGATGTTGACCTTGCACTTGGCAGGGAGGTTCTCGACGTTCTTCCGTCTTTGTTGACACGATCCGATCACTTTTTTTTTAAAAAAATTTTTTATGCAAGGTTATTTTTGAAACATCAAGTGAATTAACTAATTTGATTGATTCTTAATCTCTTAGAAAAAATCAACCATATCTTATAATAAGCAAGGGAGGTGAAATGAAGTTTTTTATTGTTTGGGAAAAGCGTAAGCCATTTTTTGGAACCCATGAATGCAAGGTTGGAAAGATTCTAGTTTTATAGAAGTTTTGTTTGATTAGTTTATAGGTGATGGAATTTCAGTATGTTAATGTCATCTGCAGAATAAGCTACGCAGAAGCATGATATATTTACAACAGAACAAGGCTTTAATCATTCGGTGCGCACACGAACACAATCTTTTACCAGCCACGCTAATTACAAGTTATAGATAGTTTGGCTTGTTTTCAATATTATGAGGCATAGAGAAACGTATTTAATTAGAAATTAATTCACTGAACCAAAGTCCAATTATTGGAAAAAAAAATCCCAAAGTTAAATGAAACACTCTGTTTGGTTTTGGTGAATGCTTGATGGTTACAGTGATTTCCAATATCAAACTACGTATGAAATGGACACATCCAATAGTGCGTTTGACCTTGGTAAGTTGTAAGGAAATGCCAGTAATTGATCAAGATAAATAAATATTTCTTTTTCCTTAGATAAATGGTTTGAACAGATTACAGAGTGACTTGAGTTGTGCAAAATCTCAAATTCTCACTGAACTGTTGATCCAGTTCTATGTACATTAACAATGATGGCTAAGACTAGCAAAATCATACAAATCCCTGAAATTTATTCTTCAAGTAAGAAAATCAGTCAAAAACACTTTGCCAATAATGGGAAAATTCTTCAAGCTGAAGCACTTCAACTCAGACATTTACAGGGCTAATCTTTGATGCACCCTCTATTAATTTGTTGATCCGTCTTCATCTAAATTCGACTTAGCTTTATGCTAGTTGTCAAGGACCAAATATAACCCTGCTCTTTTATCTGAGCTTGGGACTGGCTACAAAAACATAGGCAGAGACACACTCTATTACTTGTTATTGAAATATCTTTCACAAACAAAATTGCCGTGACAATGATTTCCTGTTATTAACAGGCCCAAGATTTTTCTTTTCCTTTTTTCAAAAAACGAGTAACTGTATACTCCAAAAACTCATAATCAAGCTATTACTGGACACGAATGAACAAAATATATAGACAGTTAAGCTTGCATTAAAACGGGTAGAGAAAAAAGGGTGAAGTATTTCAGGACTGTTTCTCATTCATGACAAGCAAAACCTCACCACCATGAGCAATGATAGAATCCATATAACCCCAAAGTTCATCTGCGTCTATGAAAGGTTCTGGTGAAGCAAGATCGCTGTCCAAGTTATACCAGGCCCCATCAATCCTCCTCAATGCAACCCAGTGTCTACTTTTCCAAAGGCCCAAAAACCTATTGACTGGGACATTAAGCACAATCCCCATTAAAGTTCCATCAGGTGCACTGAGATCAATAGAGGATGCTCCGTTCCGACGATCATGCCACACCACACTCTTCCCTCTCTCAGCCAAGGCGGCAATAAGAACATTGACATCATAATTTCCGGTCAAGACATTATGATGGGGCTTAAAAACAATTGATAATGGTGTCCAGTCTGCTTGTTGAGGATCATCACGCGTGAGTTTTTCAGAAATTGCATTCAAGCCTGCCTGAGTAAAGGCATCCTTTTCCTGATGAAAGGGAAGCAATACAAATAAAAGAAGAAATCAGATATAGAAATTCTTTTCACCAGGAATTGCTGAGGAAAAAGAAAATTAACTGCGTTCTACAACCTAGTTCCCAACTGATACTTGGAAATCTTTAAAAACTGGATTATCTTAAATTAGGGAAATTAAGTGAAGACTTCTGATAAACCTCGACCCATTTAAAATTCAAGAATAAAGGTTATGTTTCATGATTGCTTCCATTTGTCATGAAACAAAACTGAAAGAGTGGTAAGTACCCAGAATCTAGGTAGCTTACTAGTCTCTCCTACACTCTCTCACAACAAGAATCTCACTCATGAGTAGTTATAGAAGCCTTAAGGAAAGAGAATCTCCAGTCTGTAAACAATACTAATTCATTCATTCCTGTCTTTTGATTACAGTAGGCCACACAATATATAGAGCAATAGAAACACAACTACTTCCTACATTCTAGGACTACTACACATGACTGAACCTCCACTCACTAACTACCTGTTAGTGCTTCTATTATCTTGCTAACACAAACTAAATAACAATAATCAATTAAAGCATAATAATAATAATAATTAATTAAACAGAAGCAATGACCACTCCTAATCTGCTAGGCCTACGATATCCTATCAAAGAGTTAATGGGCTTGTTTGGATAGCCCGTTGGGAGAACGGACACAGATTCCGAGGTAAATATGTGAGAGGAATTTTGTCTCGATAAGTGCAGGAATGGATTTTGGTTGCCCAAATATAGGTATAAAAGATAAAGGGGTTATGAAATAGACACCTGAAAGAGATTGTTCAGACAATGTAATAGGCAATATTGCAGCCGTTGGGTTTCATGATATATTTGGGAATCTTCGCTAGCCATCGTCAGTATCCACAATCCAATTCTCACAGAAATTACGAAACTTTAAGGGAAGAGTTGCAAAAATCTATATTAAGGGCTTCAAAACTGGAACCTGCACATAACCATTTGAACGAGAATATTCAAATTATTAAAAGATACATTATGCTACACAAGCAAAATACGTCACCATACAAGTAGATTTGAAGGAAAACACAATGGTTATGAACAAATCACTTCTTGTCTACCCAGAAAACAAAGATTTGTAGGAATATGTAAACGATTCTAAGTTTAATGAACTAAGAAAGTAATCACGTTCACCTGCAGCATCTGATAATCATGGGGAAAGTCAAGAAACGCAAAACTTGGCTTCAAAATTATGTGAGACTACGGCAAAGTTCAATTTTCCATTTCATACGTCATCAAGATTAAAGATGCAATAAATAACCGAAGTAAAACTAAACAACTAATAAAACCTCTCCAGCATTCTGATAATCACGGGGAAATTCAAGAATCACAAAACTTGGCTTCTACAGTACAAGAGCCGGCTAAAGTTGAATTTTCCATTTCATTCATTGTCAGAGTTAAAAGACGCAATGAAGAATTCGAGTGAAAGGAAACAACGAATAAATCCTCAATCGGATAGGTTGACAAGATGATTTCAAGTTACCGATGGTAAAAAGGTTCAAATAAGCTACTCAATCTCCAGCCATATTGGCAAAGAGGCAAGAAAATCAACAGGGAAACAAATTCGGGGGAAATGATTCCGTTAAACAAAACTTACCCACTGAATTGATCGACTAGGAATGAAAATACCCAAATTTGAGACACACAAGAGTATAAGAGGTTGAAAATCTAGGGCGAGCTAAGTCCCCAAATCTTTTTTCCAATAGGAAGCAACCGAAGGTGAAAAGAGAAGCCAGCGTTAAAAAATGGTATGGTGTACGAGTCAATGAGCCCTTTGCTCGGCTTTGGTTACTGACGTTAGCGTACTTACTCAACATCGGCTTTGGTTGCTGACGACGTCTTTGGTTTCCGACATCTTTTTTGAGGATGCTTTTAAAAAAAATTAAAACTACGTGTATTTTTATAAAATCAGATAATCTCTTTCGTATATTTATTTTATCTAAATTTTTTTACCGCATTCTCAGACATGCACATGAATTAATATTTATAAATCAAATATATTACAGAAATTTTATCTCAATACAAACATGATTTTTTAATTAAATCATTTAAAATTAAATACTTAATATTAATGATATTGAGTTGTTGGTGTTTAGCATTTTGTAAATATAAACACTATATTTAGTATTTACTAAGACAAAAAAAGTCACTCTCCTTTTTTTCATTTGAAGTTATATAACCAAGGAGCATATAAGAATTTTTTTGAGAAAAATAAAAATTTTATATTGTGATGGATAATATGTATATATTTAATATTAGAAAAATTTATTTATTCTCTGTTTTGTTTCATATTATATTAAAGGATTAAAAAACTAAATTGCTTTCTAAGACTACCTTACAAATTACTACTCAAAAAAATATAAATCATATTGGATACTTTTTGTGCCTTATAAATTTTTTTTTTAATTTATATATATATATATTATAAATATTAAATTTCATTTTCTTTAACTATTAGAAATTTGAATCCAAATATAGGTTTAAAGACTAAATTTTGATAAACTGTGAATGTAATTTAAGGTGTTATTCTAAAATCTTAGCCAAAATAGACACCCATTATTATTATTTTTTGCCATCAAACATCATGTGAAATCATAAATCGAAATATTACTTTTAAATTAAAAACACAAAAGGGGCGTCATTATTATGGATAAAAAATTGAAAATTTAAATCAAATAGATTTTGGCAATAAATAAATTAAAATACCTGTGCCCACATTGAAATATGATTTTATTGCATGGTTATTTACTTATATAGCTTCCCTTTTATTATTCATTCAGTTAGTTAATTACAACTGGAAGATAAATACATGGTAAAAACTCCTGAAGTAGAGGATCATATAAAACTATGAGCCAAGCAAAAAGTTTCCAAAAAAAGATAAACTGATATTGTTCAATGGCTAGCCATTTGTTGAGGAAAATATCAGACGCCTGTATTTTCCTTTTCTTTTCTTACTACTCACCACAATTTGGGGAAATCTAACTTCATGTCTCTTTCTCTCTGTTCATTCCTTCTGAAGTTCTTAACTTTCCTGGAAAATTCTGAGAACCCAGAAAGAAAAATCACAAAAAAGCTACATTACTCACCAAAATTTGGGGAAATCCAACTTCATCTCTCTTTTTCTCTATTGATTCCTTCTAAAGTTCTTACTTTCCTGGAAAATTCTTAAGAACGCAGAAAGAAAAACCACCAAAAAATCTGCATTGCTTTGCATTTTAATGGCTTCCCAGGGAAGAAAACTTTTTTTTTTATCAATGGAGATAACATGTAACAGACATATATGATTACAGTTGCTTGTTTTGAATCAGATAATGGCTAATTTGTTGAGTTTTCTATAGTTAGGATGTGCCAGAAAACAACCCATGAACCTCATCAGACAAATTTAGGTTTCACTTTTCATATTTAGAGAGAAGAAACAAGCAAGCAAACAAACATGGGTTTGAATGCAAAAGAAATCTCACTTCGTTTCTGCAAAATGCTTCTGGCTTTTTACAACACAAGCCACACATTTGTTCAAAAGCATCCAGTGGTTTCTGGTGTTTTCTCAGTCTGCTGCATGCTCTACATATTCCTCTCTTACATTTACAGCCTCCTGGCTTATTTGTCCCCATTTATTTTAGTCACTGCCATTTTCATCAGAATCTTCTGGAGTTCTGAGCAGCCTCAGCTCAGATATGTCAAAAGAGAGAAGAGAAGGAGTGACTTCAAGCATTCGAGGCTTGCCGGAAAGAATAGCAGAAGTGACTTTGTTCTTGACAGATACTACACCTATTCCTCACATCATAAAACAAGTCATAGGAGAAGAAGCTGCAGAGACAAGAAATGGGGTTTGCATGGTGGTAATACTGAGTTTAATAATGCTGTTTCTGAGATAAACACAGAGGACAAGGGCGTTATTAGTCTCTCATGAGATACCAGGAGGTGGTTCTTCCGATAATAATAGCTTGCCCGCCAAGAAATCCGCAAGTCCTGACCAAAAAACCTTGCGCTCTGAGCCTTCAATGAGTGACTTGGTGCATTATGGAATCATGGAAGGAAATAAAGATGATGAGAATGAAGGGACAAAGACTGATGATGACAGGATTAAAGATGGTAAGAAAGATTCCTCCATGGATGTAGGATTTTTGGAGTTAGAAAGAAAAAGTAGGATGGAGAATCTCATTGCAAACAGTAAAGCAAGAAAAGAGTTGAAGATGCAGCTTGATAAAGGTGTGAATCCAACTCATCATCTTGCTCCTGTTCTTGTTACAAGGAACAACAGTTTTCGAGGTTCAAAGAGATTTGAAGTTGATGGAATAGAAATGTCTGATTCCGCGCCATCTTTAATTCGACCGGCAAGGACTTTTAACTTTCTCTATAATTCTTCTCAGCAGAAACCTACTATCCATCAAGAATCTACTCAGGGGAACCAGAAAGACAAGGCAATCTCCAGGCATGAAAGCTTTAATGTAGACAGATTCCGAAGATTTCCAGGTAACAACCACTTGTTCTTCCCTTAAATCACACCTCAATTCAGCTTGTTTAACAGTGCTCTGAGTTAAATCTTTGGAAAAATCAGTAATGTGCCTGTTTGAGTAAGTTTTTACTTTTTCTACACAAAAAGTACCAATATTATGCAAGATTTTATACACAAAAAGTACCTGTACTTCAATTCAAATTCTTTTTTACAAGTAAAATTTTCAAATAGGAACCATGTCACTGATATTCCCGACATCTTTTCAAGTCTCCAGAAAACATAGGCAGTATTTTCTGGTGAAACTTGAAGTACACTTTATTGCAGATAAGGGAAAGGGAAGTCATGACAAGTTAATTGAACAATTGTTCTCCCAATGTGGCTCTTCAGATGAAAGTAGTCTGAGATCTCCCAAACCGCAAACCAGTATCAAGGAAACAGATAGGAGTAATAATGGGTTTGCAGAAACTGATCAGAATATGTCAAGTCTTGAAAAATCTGGAGTTTCAGAGAAGCCAGAAGCAAGTGTTCAACTTATGACTCCAGAAAAAAGGCTCAGATTTCCAATATCTCATAGCACTACTATAAATGAATCTCTGTTCAAATCTCTTGCCGCTCCCACTGAGAAGAACAATGAAAATATGTTGCGCATTAGGAGGCAACTTCGTAAAACTCCAACAAACTCCATAGCTTCTGACTTACAAGTAGAGGTTTCAGAAGTTGGTTCACCAACAAAAACACTTAATACTTCCGGTTTAAGCTCAGATGAAGAATCTTCGGTATATGATGGGGATAATGAGAAAGACTATTCATCTGGAAGTGAAGATATGTGGGGAAACTCAGTCCATTCGAGAGAAGTAGTACATCGAATTGGTGGTTTTGAAGGTACTCCAAAAGCAGACATTAACTGCAATAAGGATGTTCTTTCGCCATTTCCCTTGCAAGAGATATATGAAGAAAATTCAGCTGATGTGAGCTCAGTATCATCGACATGCGAGTTACCCGGAGACACACCGACCTGTGCAGTAAATTATGGTCAAAACATTTTTGGTGATGCAAGAGAAACAGCGATGCAAAATGAAACAGCTGAGGCTTTGAACACTCTAGATGTTTTTTCTTCTCAAGAAAACTCAGAAAGATTAGGGGTAAATGATTTTTTTCCTTCTTCTATATGTAATTCAGATTTCAGCAAGGTTAAATTCAGATTACGCAAGGAACTTTCACTAACATAAAATAGGCTCAACGCAAATTTAAGGAAAGAGGATCAAACCTCCAAATTTTATCAATCCATTTGCTTAAAACTTTCATAGCTGGTAATAAAGGGTGATGAGAATATCCTATTCATTTTTTTTAACAGGGACGGTGTAAACTTCATAAGAATTACACAAAGGAGGGAGAAGATGTTAGAGATATGAATGATTCAGCAACAATTGACAAAGATTACAACATCAATAACAAAGAAAGCAATACAGATCATGGTCTATCAAATTTGCATCATAAATCAATTGCCAATATCTCTGTTCAATCAAATTTGCCCTTCTCACCTAGTTCTCTATTACCAAAGAAGAACCCAACAGGTGAAGTTTCTTCATATGCTTCTGATCAAGAGAAACACACACAAGGTCCACAATCCAAGATGGAGGAGGTGGATATGGAAAAAACAACTTCAAGTGGTGAACTTCATTCTCAGGTTAGAATATTGTGAAAGAGATGAGAATAACATGTAGCAAGCTATGAAACATGATATCATTGACTAGCTGATGAATGAAAAATAAAATACCCCTCCGGACCCTAATATAAAGTCTACTTTGTAGTTCAATTCTTTCTTTAAAGTGGATAGTATATTAAAAATCAAAGAAAGTATCAGAAATTTCTGCACTCTCAGATTGAAGAGTATATATGTCAATCATGTGCAATATGGATAAGTGAACATCAGATAGCATTCTTGGGATAGTTTTGTAAGAACATTAGTTTTTGGATTATGTCTAAGGCTGCAAATAACCTCAATGATGAAGAAACATGTGAATATGTCAATCTTTAATGGATTTTTGTCCACATTAGAATTAATGTCTATTTCCACCTGTAAAGCCTCTCTTTCTCATGTGCATTTTCCGAAACACATGGATTATTATTAAACATAAAACCTTTGTTTACTAGACAAGTCATGCTGATGAAGCTAAATTAGATGTTGAAGCCAAGAAAGATGCTCAGGATAATTCTGCTCATTTGGCAGAAAAAGAAGCCATTGATTTAACAAAACCAGCACCCGGAACAAGTAGTGCAAACATTCTCACTGAAGAAAAGGTCAGTAATCTATATTCTATAACTACACACTAAAGTATACATTTGATCATTTAAATTACTTAAGATTTCAGTTTGATCCCTTAATTTTATAAAGTATATTCTCAGTCATTTAATCTTAACATTCATTTTCAAATAATAATTTTTTGTAACAATAAATATTATTTTTAAAATTTAACTTGATATGTCAGTATTTGAGAATGTTTTGTAAGTATTTAAAATTTTTAAGTTAGCATTTGCTTGTTAACTGTGTTAAAGTTAAAAGAATGAAAACACTTCATAAACGCAAGAGATCAAAATGAAACCTCGTATGAAATTAAAGACTTTTACCCTATGCTAAATCATCTTGATATTGAGAACACCTGACATCCATCAATTGTTCTTTCCCTTTTCTTTTATACGACTGAGAGAATACAATATCAATGACATTTCAGTGATCAAATTAAGCAAGAAAAAGATATAAAGGTCTTTTAGTGAAATACCTTGGGTTATGAATTATACATACATATATATATATATAGACACACACATATATCCCAAAAAATACTACTTGTGCAAGCCCCTTCTGCCTGTTACATAAGTTATTTTCACTAAAAGAAATGTTTCAAGAAGATTGATGTACCAAACTTTTAAGAATAGATAAACTACGAATAGGTTAATAACTTTTTCATTAAAAGTTGTTACTCTCTCTTGTTATCGTAATTTTATAAAATTTTCACAGCCACGTCATATTTAAGAACTCCAAAGAAATTCAGCTGACGCACTTGTGTTAATTTAACAGGTTACATTGAGTAAAGAGAAACAAGTTGAATCCCAAACACTAGTGAACCAGGAATCTTCTGCAGAATCCTGTATGAATTCCAAAGCAATGGATTCAAGATCTTCTAACAATTTTGAAGGGAAACATGATGATGATTCAAAGGAGAACAAAGCCGTTTTTAGTGAAACAGAACATTTAGAAGAACCTAAACAAGTGAACCGACCTAAGAATTTTATTATGCCAAAACCTATGCAAAATGGTGAACTTCCTCCTGAAGACAAGCCACAAAAAATGCAGCATTTTAGAAGTGGCTATTTAACGACATAATTCTTTGAAGTCACTTCTGATTCTCAGGTTTGGATTCTTGAAGAAAAGTATTGTTTCACCATTTTTCAATACTAAGACAGTAAAAAAAATCATTTGGATATCAATTATCAAAATAGTCAATATGAAATCTAAAATGATCTCTCATTTAATTCTCCGTTATTTTGTATTCTGCGCATATCCTAACAAAATTTTTAGGCGCATCTGTCTTTCTTTTGTAGGCCACACTGAGTTAGTTTTCTGCAACAAAAAATGAAGTGAATGATTTAAACAAAAGATACAGATACAACAAATAACATAAATTCTTCAAATGAATATGTATATTAAGCTCTATAACATTTAGATATTCAAAAAACCAAACACAGATGCTATGAACATTAAAAACAAAAGCAAATAATAGAAAAAAGGAACCGTGAAAAGAATCATATATGTTCATGCCTTTAAGATAGCATATTCATGAATTCTTATTCTTGTTCTCTTTTGATCATAGTTATGAGCAAATCATGCAATGAAGTTTAGCCAATACACTAACATATCAGTGTACAAATTTTGCCTATAAATGATTTGTCCTTCTATCAGAATAGCTTAAAACAATTTAAAAGGACTTTCCTTAATATTATATACCTTTAATTATTTCTTTAATTAGTCGCTATATTCTAATAGTGAACAAAAGGGAAGCCAGTGAACATGGATCAAATGAAACCGAAGCTGAGTTTTCACCTGAATCAGTAGAAGATATCGACAAGCTCATCAATACAGCAAGCATTGAAGGGAACATTGTCAAAGGGCCATAGCGAGATGAACCAAATGATACACCAGAGTATATGTTGAAGATGACACATTTATAGAACGATACATAACAAGCAAGTATTACCATCACTGGAAGTTTCTCACAATCATCTCTGAACCAACCCTTTGTCAGAAGCAAACGGCAGACTTGTAACAGAGGATTCACGCGTTGGTAGGTGTTAAAGTTTGATTTTTATTTTTCTCATAACCTTCAATTGATTAACTTGATGAGAAAGCTAAACTTGCCACAATAATGGAGGTCGAAGCCTAACATGACTACTCTAACAAATTCAAGGAGAAGTTTGAAACATCTTTTTATTATTTGCACAAGGACAAGTGAGTGCGATTGTATACTTTTATTATTCTCCTTTCACTCATATTTTACAACAAGACATATTTTTATATACTTCAAAAAATCTTAGGTAAGTCGCATTATTCATGGCTTATAAATAGCATAACTTGCTATTATTAATTATAGTATATGCAAATGATCTGTTAATATGAAGCATTAGTTTTTTTACTATTTGCAACATAGAGTAGTAAAACGTGGATCTCTTAAATTTTAATTTCGATAATTCAAATCTTGCTAAGTTTTTTATTTATCTTTTATTAATGGAATTCAATTGTTTGTATCTTTTGTTAATGGACCAAATTAAATGTTTGAATTTTTACTAGAAAATGTATATATATTTAGTGCTCAACTAGTTTTAAAAGAAAAAAAAAGCTATAACTTGAAAGTCTCAATATAAGTGAGTAGTATGAACATACCATTTCTTATAATGGAATTTATCATTATATGGTGCTCACTTCTTGTGGAACCATACAACAATTCTCCCATTATGCCACCCTCTCTCCAAATGTACATAAATAATGTGCTTTTTTGGAAAAGCTTATTTACTCCCCAAAAGCACATTCAACGGTGTTTTTCCGCAAAACGAGATAATTTCCTCCACATATTTACCTCAGGTTGCGTAAAAGTACTTATCTACCGTGTTCCCAAACGGGCCCAATATTGAGAGGGATAAAATCTAATTTGAGAGGAGGTTCAAAATTTTTGTTATTGTATGGGCTTGTCTATTTAGAATTTATGTAACTCAAATAGGAGCAAAGGCTTTTTCAATGTGATTTTTTCCCTCCAAAATAAAGTTTAAATATTTATATAGAGTTATTAAGATTTACTTATATGATTTAGATAAGATATGTGAAAATTATATTATAAATATTAAATGAGTAAAACAACACTATAATAACATTTTTTTTATCAAAATATGCTAATTAATAACTGCTAAAGTAGAAAAATTTGCAATCCATGAAGAAAGTTTTTTTCCGCAAGAGAAGGAATGGTATTTATCGTGACCATATTATAATTAGGGAAAATCACAATTAGGTTACAATCAAAGGATATGATATATGACAAATCCCAAGGACTTGTCAAACCTCTCAAAAACTTGTTAATGACAAGTGGAAAATGGTTAAATGAAACAAAATGTCTTTGGTTTTGGTGAATGCTTGATACTTAGAGTGCTTTCCAATATAAGACTAAAATATGAAATTGACACATCGAGTAATGCCTTTGATCTTGAAAAGTTGTAAGGAAATGCCAGCAATTGATCAAGATAAAATAAAAATTTATTTTTCCTTTGATAAATGGTTTGAACTCATGACAGTAACTTTTGGTGGCTTATATATATATATATGTACATACAAGAGGACAAACATTAGATTATGAAACCATAACTTAATCATTCATTCAGTCTGTTTCTAAGTAGCTCAAGATGTATCTTAATCATTCATTCAGTCTGTTTCTATGTAGCTAAAGGTGTATTCTGGCATGGCAAGAAAGTTGCAATAGAAAGATGCTAACTACTTTACAAAGGATTATTAGAAGGATTTTTCATTCAATTAATCAACAACAATAATTTGTGCATTACAGTCAAATTCCATGATTGATTGCTTCAATATCTGCCTGAAGCTGATGTACAAATTAAAATCTCAAACTGTCAATGATCTGTTGATCAAGTTCTATGTACATTGTAATACTAGGAAATCATACAAATCCCTGAAATTTATTCTGCAAGTAAGAAAATCAGTCAAAAAATACTTTGCCAACGATGGGAAAATGCTTCAAGCTGAGACACTTCAACCGAACCATTTACCAGGGCTAACCTTTTATACACCCTCTATCAATTTGTTGATCCATATTCATCTAAATTCGACAAAGTTTCATGTTAGTTGTGAAGACCCAAACATAACTCTCCTCCTTTATCTGAGCTTGGGACTGGCTACAAAAACATAGGCGGAGAAACCTTCTCTTACCTATTATTGGAATATCTTTCACAAACAAAATTACCTTGATAATGATTTCATGTTATTAACAGGCCTAAGATTTTTCTTTTCCGTTTTTTTTAAAGACGTGGAACTGTATACTCCAAAAACTCATAATCAAGCTAGTACTATACACGAATGAACACAATCTATAGACAGTCAAGCTTGCATTAAAACTGCTAAAGAAAAACGGGTGAAGGATTTCGGGACTGTTTCTCATTCATGACAAGCAAAACCTTACCACCATAAGCAATGACAGAATCCAAATACCCCCAAGCTTCATCTGTATCTTTGAAAGGTTCTGGTGAAGCAAGATCGCTGTCCAAGTTATACCAGACCCCATCAATCCTCCTCAATGCAATCCAGTTTCTACTTTTCCGAAGGCCAAAAATCTTGTTGACAGGGACATTAAGCGCAATCCAATGTCTACTTTTCCAAAGGCCACAAAGGTTATGTTTGATGACTGCTTCCATTTGTCATGAAACAAGCAACACAACTGAGAGAGTTAATATAGGTATCAAAGAGAAAGGGATTATGAATTAGATACCTGAAAAGAGATTGTTCAGACAATGTAATAGGCACTATTGCCGCCTTTGGATTTCATGATATATTTGGGAAACTTCGCTTGCCATCTTCAGTATCCACTATGCAATTCTCACAGAAATCAATAAACTTGAAAAGAATAATTGCAAAAATCTATATTTATCTAATCTTAGATGAAGAATCTTCAGTATTGAAGGGGATAATGAGAAAGTTTTCAGTGGTCATAACTAAAAAGAAAAATCATTCAACCATACTACAGTAGTAGAACACAATTTGAGAAATCGGTATATAAAAACTACTTTAGCAGGTTGAATGGGCTTTCATAAGCAAAAACTTCAAAAAAAATAAAAATAAAAACCTTAAAACCATGTGACCTTAACATGATCTCATGTTATTTTTGCAACAGTTTCAACTTTATTTTCCCAAACAATAAAACTTATCAACTTCAAAGTATTATCAGCAATAAAAACAAACCAGATTTACGAGTATAATTTGATGATAAACGGAAAGATATTACCGTAAAGACATCAGAACCCGTATGTGTCGTTCTCTCTTTGCCTCCGCAACAGCCGGAGCAACATATTTCGCTCGAACCTCCTCCATGAAGCTCACGTAAATATCTTCAGCAGAGTTGAGAAGTAATTTCGCCAACGCCTTGGGTGCGGGCGCAGCAGGGCGCTTTCTCCCTGGCTCGCCCGGGGTTGTTTCCGCAGCACATCCCAGCGACGATGTCGGAGGTGTAGAACATATATCCTCCAGCGTTTGCCATCCTATGCTTTCCTCCACAACAGCCGGAGCAACAACAGATTCCGCTCCAAGCTCCTCCATGAAGCTCTGGTAAACATCTTCAAAAGGGTTCAGAGGCAGTAATTCCGCCAACACATTGGGTGCGTGCGTATCAGTGATCTGAGCATCCGGCGTTGTTGCGGCGACACCTCCCAGAAACGGTGTCGATGGTGGAGAACAGAGATCCTCCAGCGAAGGTTCCATCAAAGATTTGAGATCTGAACAGAGGGAATGAAGTTTTGAGATGAGAACGAAAACTCTAGAGAGAGAGAGAGAGAGTGAGAAGAAGTGGGAACTGAGAAGGCTTTCTGGCGGGATAAAAAAAAAGCCGTTGAACTTGAATAATAGCGCGCCTTAACCCTACATGTGAACGTTAGATGCGCGCCCCCTCCTAATTGCCGCCTCATAGGCTAATCCTTCTAATATCGGCATTTCAAAATTAACCTTTAGGTTAATACAACTTTCACTTAGGTTAAAGTATATTTTTAGTCTTTTATAATTTTATCAAGTTTCACTTTAGTCCTTTAAGTTTAAAAAGTGCACTTTCAGTTCTTCAAACTTAATGTTGTCAGTCTCTCTTAATAAAAATTGTTGACTCATCAAACTCAACGCTTAAATCTTTTTTATTTTACACAATTTTAAATATCAAATTTATTATATTATTAAATTAAAATTAAAACGTGAGTATACTTTGCCAATTTTTTATTGTACAATCATCAATTAAATTTGATGAGTCAGCAATTTCCGTTAAGAGAAACTAACGGCGTTAAGTTTGAGGGACTGAAAGTGTACTTTTTAAATTTAAAAGACTAAAATGAAACTTAACATATATGTAAAGGATCAAAAGTATATTTTAACCCTTTCACTTATTTAAATTTACCCCTTTTAATTTTGTTGATTTAAATTTAATACTAATGGTTTAAATTTTTCAAAGGTCAAAATGGTCTATATTTTTATGAATGGGTTGATGTGCAAATTTACTCCAGAATTTTTTCTCAAAGTAATTGGCATAAAAGTTTTTTATGAGCGATATTACCCTAAAATTTTCAAATAGAACTATATTATCCCTTATCGTTCAAATGTTAACTGTTGACATCAATTTTTAATGGTCAACATCCATTTTTTTAACAGAATAAGGTAATATTGTTCAAATTGAAACTTCCAATATAACGGTACTTTCAAAAAAATTTAAAGGCAATATTACTCGTGAGAGAAAACTTTCATAACAAATTTAAACATTAACTATTATTAAAATATAAAAATTAATATTTTAAATAAAATAAAATTTGAGATATTACCAATAGAATGAGAGTAAAATTGATAGAGCAAATAGTGTATTAACCCAATGTCTTTTTTTTATGGCTATATCTGGACCGTTGAATATGAAAACTAATCCTGACGGTCCCTTTATGTCAGATGATGGGGAAAAAAGTTTCTTTTTCTTTTTTCCTTTTTCTAATAACCAAACTAGCACTGTTTTGTTTTTACCTGAAGGCATTCTTTTGCACTGGAATTGAAATTCTTTCAAGTCTGATTTTTTTTATAACGTTTGCAATAATTTTTCTGTTTTACTACCTTCTTTTATCATGGCAATGGGTTATAGTTTATTGAACTGTTTGCATCTTTTTTCAATATTTAATATTTTTTTATTAAAGCCCAAACTCTATGATTCGTTTTGCCATGTTACTTCAAAAAAATTACACTTCTTACGTGTTTATTACATTTAATTAATTTTAATCAATAATTTGTTGTCTTATTTAATAGTTTTTGCTTAGTTTGAAAGAAAAGTTATTACAAAATGAATAAAAATAGTATTTATTATATTATCATATAATAATAGTACTTTTTCTATACTTTAAGAAATAATCCATCCAACGAAAATTTCCAAACTTTTTTATACTTTATTTTAGATCTTTTTTTCACTAATAAAATTTTTAATCGTACTTTTTCTCAATTTCCCTCCTCAATTTTTTTAAAACACCTTCAACATTTAAGTTCTAAATTTCTCCAATACAATGGTTTAGTATGTGTTTATTGATTTTTTTTTGTATTAGCATTAAAAAACCGTCAATTTATATACCGAGATAGATTGCGATCTGTTTATTATTAACGGTTAGTGAGATTGTTAATGACAACAAAATACTACTGGGATCTTATGATAATTTTACTAATTTTTAATATTTTTTATTTATTAATTCCTCTCGTGGTAATTTTTCCATCATGTTTTTTTTGATACAAACGGAAATAAAACAAAAGATAAAACAAATACAAAAAAAGGAAAACTAAGTGACACCCGCTTCCTCCAGAAAAACAACCGTAGAGGGTCCATTAAGGATGTGGTGTCCAAGAGCACTACCAAGCGCATTCTTTACCATACAATCAACAGCTTCATTTGCATCTCTCTCGATAATTTCCAAACTGACATCATAGTCCCGTTGGAGCATCCTTTTTATTTCACTAATCATGCTCCGTTCCTCATGAAGATCTGATACCTCCTTTTGGAGGAGGCCGATAGTTTTCATTGAGTCTAATGTCAGAATAAGCTTCTTTACTCCATAATCCCATACTCTTTTAAGTCTCATTAAGCAACCACATAATTCCGCAGTAAGCCAATCCCCATGATCCAGACGCATCATAAAGCCTTCAAAGATAACTCCCCATTCATTAGGATGCCGCCACAAGCTGCGGTATCAGAAATATAGGAGTAGGCACCGTCCACCATGACTCGTATATCGTCTGAAATATTCTCAGAATGAGGCCGTCTGTCAACTTCCAATCTACCGTTTAGATTCACTCCACTCATTTTAGTGCTCGAGCAAGGAATACAATGGTGGATGGCTTTATCTTGAACGAATATTTGCTCGTATCTAGCCTCATTACCACCATGTATGTGCTCATTCCTTACTCGCCAAATAAGCTAGCAAATTATAATAAAGTTATGCTTCCAGTCTTCCTTCTCTCTCATTATCTTCTTTGTCATATTTAGTTTAAATCATGCATGAATGTCAGAATCAAAGAAATTTGAATGATATGAAGGATGCACTATACTCTCCCAAAACAGCCTTGTCTTATGGCAGTCCCGCAACATATGAATGTCATCTTCCATAAAGTTACTGCATATATCACAAGAGCCATTTGGATGAAGGCCTATTCTCCATTTCCTGTAGTTAGTAAGAATGTATCCTTGAAGGGTTACCCAGGCGAAAGTCTTGCATCTCTGAGGGATTTTCAGTTTCCAAATAATTGGCCATAACGTTTGCCCTTCCTCCCTTCTATCATTCAGACTCCTATAAGCTGAGCTAACTGTAAAGTCGCCGCTTTTCTCCCACTTCTATCGAACATCATCATCCCCATTTCTATTTCTAACGTGTTTTATCCCTTCCTGGACGCTCTTCCAAAAATTCCTGATTCCTCTCCAAGCACATGACCCAAGTTTCTTGGGATCAATAGTAGGCAGAAGGTCATCTCCACAATTGTACTTGCTTCGTATCACTCTCACCCAAAGGGCATCCTTTCTCTTCACAAGGCCCCATCCCAACTTCATCATATACGCCTTATTCTGCTATTTTAAGTGCCCCATACCAAGGCCCCCTACCCTTTTTTCTTGACACACCTTATCCCAAGTCACTAAGTGCATCTTTTTCTGGTATCAGACTCTCCCCATAAGAATCTCCATGAGATCTTCTCTACTCGCATGTGCTCATAGGTAAATTTGCAGTCTGCATTGAGTAATTAGGAATGGCGGACACAACAGATTTGACGAGCGTAGAACGCCCTGCAAATGATAGCTTGTTTATTTTCCAATTGCTTACTCAACTTTTCACCTTATCCACTATAAATTGATATGTCTCCTTTGTTACCCGACCATGATGAAGTGGAACACCAAGATATTTACCTAGATCGCCATTTTGAGTAAATCCAAGTTCAGTACTTATCTGTGTGGCTCTGTTATGGTTGACATTTCTGGAGAAAAACACCTTCGTTTTCGCATGACTAACCTTCTGACATGAAGCTTTACAAAAACTCTTTAGACATTTCTTAATAATTTCCACCTGATCAAGATTTGCCTCTGAAAAAATTATAAGATTATCAACAAAAAATAAATGTGAAATAGGCGGTCCTTTCTTACACAGTTTGATAGGTTTCCAACATCCCCTCTCCAATTCAGCTTGGATTAAATGGACCAATTTCTCAATGCAGATCACAAACAAATAGGGGGAGATAGGATCCCCTTGTCTAATACCACGCGTCGGGTAAAATTCCTCTGCCTCACTACCTTCCCATAAGATGCGCAATTTAGGGGAGGAAATATAAAGTTTAATAGAATTTATAAGCCACTGGGGAAACATTAACTCTTTAATACATTACTCTACAAACTCCCAATGAATCCTGTCATAGGCTTTTTCGAGGTCAATTTTAATGGTCATGAAAACCTTTCTTCCCCTTCATGTGTTGCATGGAATGAATAACCTCTTGAACTATAATGACATTATCGGAGCTCACTCTGCCAGGAACAAAACTACATTGGTTTAGAGAAATAACATCCGGAAGCACCTGCTTGATGCGATTAGCGAGCACTTTCGTGACTGCTTTATAGATTACATTGCAAAGACTAATAGGTCAGAAGTCCCGAATATTGTTCGGGTTGTCCTTTTTTGGTATCAAAACAATGAAAGTATCATTTACTTGCTTGATATTAGCTGGGTTTTCAATCATGTTCCTGACACAATTGACAACAGAGGGGCCAATTGTCTCCCACTGACTTTGAAAAAATAAAGCATTTAAACCATCAGGTCCTGGAGATTTTAT